>VWYK01009030.1:0-13682 GCA_013399775.1 Semnornis frantzii | reverse complement strand
AAAAAAAAAAAGGCACAACATGGGCAGCTATCCCAATGACACTTAGCACAGCTTAGCACAGCCAGGGTGGAATAAAAACCTGACAGTGGTACCGGGGTCAAGGTGAGGAAAGTGTTCATGCATAGTGACTGCTAAGTGCCTTGCCCCTGATTTGTTTAGGCAGTCTTTATACACTCCAAGGATGCTTGAAAAAGAAATGCACCATGCTGACCAAGTCTTAGTTTTGTTACAGTGAATGGATTTAGAAAACATTAGAGACAAAAAAATGTTGAAAATGCAAGGACAATTGTTTCTCACCTAGAAGAGGACAGAAATTGGTCATAGCAAACTTGTTACCATTTATTCACTGACATTTTACTGATAAATCTGATAGGATTTTCTGCATTAAACTCTGCTGATGTGATTCAGTGGAACAGCACCAACACGAATCTGACTCTGAAACTAGTGGGGATTGTTTTCCATGTACTTCCCTGCCTCATTCTCACCCCACAACCACACAGCCTGTATTCTATCACTGAAATGGGAAATTCTGTAGAAAAACAGCAAAAACAGAGACAGAAGATAAAATCCTGGAAGGTCTGAACCTCTGATAACTGTGCACTTCAGTTCACATTTTGTGGCCCAATGGGAGAAGACTGACAATCTGGGTTCTGTTCCTGGTTCTGGCAATGAGCTACAGCCTAACAATGTGCAAGCTGCTTCCCCTCTGTCCTCAATTCCCCTGGTCTGAAAAACAGGATGCTAAAAGAAAAAAAAAAAAGAAGGGAAAAAAAAAAAAAGCCACACCCAAGAAGGAAGAAAAAGAAAGAAAGAAAAAAAAGAAAGAGATATTCCACGATCCCACGCTGACAGTGCTATGTAAGATCTGGATCACATACTAATTCTAATATCCTTGCAAACAGTCTGTGAAACCTAAGTAAAGCTTGGTGATTGAATGTTATTTTGTAGAGCTCTAAGTAACCACACAGGATGAAAAGGCAGAGGAGAATCACACCTGGCAGTTACGGAATGAGGGATGATGCTTCTAGATCAAAGTTTTCATGCACATGCAGTAACATTTGAATTTTAAGTCACCAGAGTATTTTGACATCTCTTTCTATGATTTAATAGGCAGTAAAAACAATTTATCACAGTTCCTCCAAGACATATAAAACAAAAACAGCCAAGCATTGTGGGAAATCTACATTGCCAAAGAACTCTGAAATAATCTGAGTGAAGACAAATCATGAGTTCGAGAAAGTGTCCTTCATGTAAGTATTTCAGTTTCCTTCTGAAGCAGTAAGAACCTTAGAGATAAGGACCAAACTTCCTACTCTAATCTTTATTTCTAAAAAAAGGGATTGGGCAAATAGGCTCAACATCTTAAGGCCCACTTTTCCCAGGGACTGGATAGAATTAGATATGAGTAGGTTTATCTCAATCGAACTAGGATAGTTTTTATTTAAAAAAAAAAAAAAAAGAAAAAAAAATCCATATTTTAACCAGCAAAGTTTAATCCCTTCTTTTCCTGTGAAAACTCAGATAAGTTTGATTTTGTGCCTCTCGCTGTCTCCATATTCCAGGTATTATGTCACTGCACATTAGACTGTGTCAACACACCGTGACTTCGTCCCCGCTAATGCAAAACCTCAGAAAACATGGAGCCAGGAGATAATTTCAGAGTGCTTTTTTTCCTCTTTTTAATGTAACTCGGTATTTATCCTTCCATGTTTCTGACATTTCCATTGAGTGATAGTCCCAAAACGAAGAAAATCAGTCTCTCGCATGCAAAGCCGTCTTAAAGCAGACTGGTGAGTAGCAATCTTGCTGGGCAGGTGAGCTTCACACATGTCTCAGGAAGCATCACTGTCTTGCAAAATCCAAGAACGGCAGTGACAGGCTTCCGAGGAAGCCTCCTCCAGTCCCCTGTTGGTGGAAAGACGGCTTAACCTCCTACAAAAGGGCATCTCCTGGAGGAAGGGGGACATGATGCCTGCCAGGAAAATGGGTGCAAGAAAATGCCCCATGTTCTAACAAGAGGTGCCTGGGAGCTAAGCTTGAACATAATAAATGACTTCTTTTAGAAGAGTTTGATGTTATAGAAGTCTCTTTTTGCAGGACTGAAACAGTGGTTCAGGTTCATGAACATAAGAAAATTGAGAGCGGGACTGTGTGAAGATGATGAAACTGTTACATCATGTCAGTCAGTTCCACATCTTGGCTATTTATTTCAGGACTTGGCTATTTATTTCAGCACCCAGCAGCTCTAAACGCTCAGGTTCTTATTTTAGACAAATCTGTTTGGGCTTTGAGTCAAGCAATGTAGCAAAGTATTTATTGCACCTGTAACTGAAGACTAACAAAACCCGGTAGCACATTTTAAGGCAACCATATTATATAGCATTATTAAAGTTCCATCCTCCTCGTGTTAGCTCCTGCAGACTAATGCAGATGTCTGGGGGAGGGGTTAACGTTTCTAAATTAAACACCCTTCAAACATGCTTGTGACAGTTATCTTCACATCTTCCACAGATGCTGCCACTGCCACCAAGTTAGGCACTAAAACAGATACAATGTGAGTGTCATGTCTAGGTTGTGCTGATACCCTTGTTACTGTAACTGATGCTTGGTCTGCAGCAAGAGGAAAAACACACTTTGTATCTAAAGAGGATCTCAGAAGCAGCGTAGGTGACATTCGGGAAGCTCTAACAATTGATCCAAGCAAGAAAAAGGCATCAGCAGAAGACATGTCTCAGACTGAAAGCAAGAGTCTGCATCTGAAATACTGTGTCCAGTTCTGGGCCACTCAGTTCAAGAAAGACCTCAGGGAACCACTTGAAAGAGTCCATTGACGAGCCACAAAGGTGATGAAGGGAGTGGAACATGTCCCTTATGAGGAAAGGGTGAGTTTGAGCTGTCTAGCTTGGAGAAGAGAGGGGTGACCTCACTGTTGTTTATAAAGATGTATAAAGGCAAATTTTGGAAGGATGGAGTGATGACAGGACAAGAGGCAAAGCGTGCAAGCTGGAGCAGAGGAGGCTCCGCTTGAACATATGCAAAACCTTTTTTACTGTGAGGGTGACAGAGCCCTGAAACAGGCTGCCCAGAGAAGTGGATTCTTCTCTGGAGACATTCCAAACCTGCCTGGATGCGCTCCTGCATGACCTACTCTAGGTGTTCCTGCTGTGGCAGGGGGGTTGGACTGGATGATCTTCTGTGGTACCTTCCAATCCCGAACATTCTGTGGTCTTTGTTCCCTAGATATGCATTACCTCTGTTAGATTGCAATGGTGCAAGTTACTTGATTTTTGCAGACTCACAGAGCAGCTTGTACGGATGTGGTGCTCTCTGAAGGTTTTGCTTACCCTGTAAATCATTACACCTATATTCTTAATTGTTTGGCACAACTCCCAAGACATCTATTACAACTCATCTGACTAACCCATATTTGTATCTGCAAACCTCTAGGGTTTCTAACCAATAAACATCCTGGCATAAAGAGAAGGGCATTGAAATAATGCATTATAGGTGAGCACTATTCCAGGAGGACATGTGAACGGTGTGGGCCAAATGAGCCCCTGAAAAAACGTGGTTCCAGCCTCTTGCCCCTCTGGTTCTGCATTGCTTCTCTGGCTGTCTTAACATCTAGAGTCTGCTCCAGTAGGTGCAGAAAAACTGCCTAGTTTCTAACTCTTGGTTCCCCCTTCAGAAACTCTGAGGAAGGTTCTCCCAGCCATCTGACAATAGTATTTGTGGAGGCAGTAACAAGAAACATTGCAAAAAAAATGAGCTCTTTTTGTAGCAACGGTTTACTCTTTTTAAATAATTTCCAGGCTCTAAGGGAGTGCAGTATCAGGAGAGTAAAAAGGAACCAGTTCTGTGGCAGAGGACAGAAGAAAAGGCAAAGGCAGCCAAACCAAAAGAGAGAACCTCCAGCAATGAGGACAGAGGGACGGAGGGCATTTGTGCAAATACAATCCCACGGGCAATTCATTTAAAGGCAGTGGCATTTTTATTACAAAAAAAGAGTTTAGTCAAAGTCTCAAGAGATCTGACATAAAGGGAGCCTTGCCTTGCTGCCTGGGCTGCCTGAAAGCAACACCTGTTACGCCCAGCAAAAAAAGACAACCCAAACAATAGGTATAGAAGGGAGGCCACGGTTCAAACGGCGTGGATGGGAGAAGCCCAGTTTGCTTTAACAGAGGGGCTAGAATCCTATCAAATGAACAGCTGGGGAAAGCACAATTCTTTATATTTACAGGGAAGTTGCACAGATTATATGATGGCAACAAATACAATATACATATCTGAGCTCTGCTTCCTAGGCACCAAAAAGGACAGGAACCTCCTAAGATATCCCTGAGTGGAAGAATAAACTTACTTGAGTCCAGCTCCAGGAAAAAAGATAGCTGGCTTTCAAAAGAACACAATGAACAATTTTCCTCCCACGGGGCCTTTGCAAGAGGATACTGAGCTCAAACAACCCCCACAAAAGACACAGAAAGCGAACTTGTGGTTTCAACAAATCCACCTCGATACACAGAGGGAATTTAAAGAACACCTAAACTGGATGCATTTCTCTCTTAACATAAGCAGTGCGAATATTATTCACATTGAATATGGATCCTTAAGACAGAGAATTGATTACAGTTTGAATTTCTTTATTCTGACTGTAGCAAAAAGACAGGAATTCTTGTCTGTGCCGTAAGAAATAATACAAAGGAAACAGACCTAAATAATGCTCTGAAACTCATGACACAAAAAGCTAAAATTCTTGAAAAGTAACATTTCAAATCTGCCTCACATCTCCAGTAAAGAAGAAATACAACGAACGCAGCATAATTCTTCCTATCACTGTAACTTCTCTGCTTTCCACAACCTTGCTTCCTGACACAATGGCAAAGAAACTCCTGGACTTAATCATACATCTAGGGAGTTGTGCTAGCCAGGGAAACCTCGTGCTGCCACAACCAAGATCACAGAAGGAAAAAAGAAGGAAGGTTTAAAGTTTTATTTCCTTCGGGTTTTCTGATTTCAAATAATTTGAATTCACTTCTGCTTTACCTCCTGCTGCAAGCATCAGCATATCTGCATCAACAGGAAATAGCGTGGTGATCAGTGTCCCATCTAAACTAAAGGTTCTGCCACAACTTCAGCTGAGGAGCCACTGTCATGAGAGCTGAAGAACTGATGAAGTCTTGAAAAACTCACTTCTAAGATCAGCTACAACGTTGTGCTGATAACCCATAGCCATGACACAGAAAACATCTCTATGTCCTTCCTCCCAAAATTATTGAGAGATATAAAAAAATCGAGCTCCAGAGAATTAATCATACTTGCAATTGCTCTCTCTCTCTGAACTGGGGTGAACACATCTGCCTTTGTGTGTATGAGGCTTCTTCTGTGGATAAGGCAAGAACATCATCAATCAGCTCTTTAACATATGCTCACCACTTGCTCCTGCATTATGATTTCAGACTACAGGCTTAAAGAAACTGGAAAGGATGCTTAATTTAGACCTATGTGATTCTTAAGAACTGAAAACTCATTACACACAGTGTATGCAAAAGCCCCTCCTGCTGACATACTGCTGCTCAGCAATGCTTAAACCACAGAGAAGATTCTACATGCAGTGTGAAAGATATGAAAGCATATTCTCACCACACCGAGCTTTAAAGGGCCAAATGCTGAAATCTTAAATGCTTCAATTTTCCATCAAATACTCAAAGTAAGAGACTCCTTCACTAAAATAGAATCATAGAATGGTAAGGTTGGAAGGGACCTTAAGGATCATCTAGTTCCAACCCCCTGCCATAGGCAGGGACACCTCCCACTAGTACAGGTCACTCAAGGCCTCCTCCAAACTGGCCTTGAACACCTCCAGGGACGGAGCAGCCACAACCTCCCTGGGCAACCTGTGCCAGTGTCTCACCAAAGATCTGTAGCTTTGAATTTTATACTTTCCAGCCTTGTTTTTTCTTGCTAAAGCACAGCTTGGTAAATTAAAAGGGAAGAGTTGATTAGTGGTGATTTGTGTTACAACTGAGCTGGTCCTAAGCCCACAGACGGAGAAAAAGGGGAGCTAATGGCAGATGTTGTAAACAAAGTGTTGAATTCCACTTTCAACATAGCCAGCCCAAATTCAGCAAAAAGGCTCTCAAGTCACCTGTCTCCCTTTCCAAGGAGGACAGCAATAGAAAAAAAGTGTTCTCTAAAAACACAGAAAGAGAGGGGCTTCACAGAACAGGCTCCTACCCATCACACTCATGGAACTGCTTTCTCCTGCTAGCCCAGGAAAGCACAGCATTTCTTCTGTTACCCAAGGGACATCTGGCACTTCTCTCAGACAGACATTTCAGGGCTCCAGGTGTCACAACAATATACTATATAGGTGGTTGGTGTAACAGTACTGTGTGCCTTTAGGGCCATCAAAACCACACAAAAGCACTGGTAAAATAATGTTAACTTTGGATGCAAAGTCAAGGACTGTAAACATAAAGGAATGTCAAATTAAGGTTGTCAACAGAATGTTCATTTTCTCTCTTGTGAGTACAGCCCACAATTACATTATCACATAATTCTACTCCCCAGGGATACTGTTTTTTATTCAATATGTATGACAGAGGTACATGGGAGTAAAATAAAAGTATCTGTTTAACCCAACTGTAGCACTTTCAACTTTTTCAGATGCCTTACTTCTTTACCTAACTTTTGTATGCAATGTCCACAGCACAGAGAAAAAGAGAAATCTTTTGATTATTTCTGTCCAAATTAATTTAAAACTGTTATCTATAAACAAGTTAAACAAGTAAACTCTCCAAGTTTCAACTTTGGAATAATTTGCTGAACACTATCACTGTAATCTTTAAAGAAGTCAAACCTGATAAAAAACCTGATGTATACATTTGAAAACCAGTGCCCTTACTATGTCAGCTGTGAATTATATTTGTCCCATTCAATAATTATTGCTACCTTTCATATAAGTCTTCTTTTTACTTTTCAGAACTTTATGATGTATATCTTGAAAGTTAAAGTCTTCTATTTAACTTTTAGATACAAGAAACTCTGGCATGTACTCCTTGGCCTCTTCAAAGCAGACTTAAAACCAAATTTGAACAAAAATCTAAAACAGCTCCTTACAATTATATACAATTTAGACATTTTATTCAACTTCAATGTGTGGAGGTAGAACTTAAATGGATACTACACACAGTACAAAAACAAAGACAGCTGCCATGAGACCTGTAACTCTCCAGTTCATCTTTGCTCAAAAAGACAACTGTACCTTTCCCTCTCTTTCCCCAAACTTCTAAGTGAGGTTTCACTTACACCATCCCCTCAAGTCACTACCCTTCAAGTGATTCACCTGTTTCATTCATTCTCCTTATAAATACCAAGCTCAAGTAACTGCCCTCCCTTTTAATTTACACAAGTCAGTGGCAGGTAAGCAACAAAGTGGACACCAAAAATAAACCCATTCCCCTTGGTCTCTTGCATGCCATTAACACCAATGGTGAGCTCCTCCTGTCTTTCAAACTATGTAGGGTAAGGCATCATCAACTGTAGGATGCCACCTGTCTGAGAAAAATCCAAGGTGGTGAAGGCAGTGGAGCTGATTCAGTAGGTGGAACTATACTTTCCCTGTGAATCATTTTCAGCCATTATTCCAGCAAAGAGTTGACAGTGCTGTTTTGAACGAAGTATCCAAATGAAGTCATGACCACTTAACATGGCAAGAGATGACTCAGAAGAGCAAGTCATTGCCAGGAGAACCTAAATGAGCCTCAGATTTCTCCCTCTTGATACAGGTAAGGGTGCTGGTAGCGACTCTGGAATGCCAAACATAAGCTATGTCTCATTCATAGCTGCTCTGGTTAGAAAATCAATCACTCCAGACAGAGCAAGCTGAGCAGAATAAGGTGCCCAGATGCAGTGCTCAGAATCATACCAGAAGATAATGGTCCTTCTACATCAACATTCCTGATGTTGCTCGAATAAGAAGTGCAAAGCTGGCAGCAGTGTTTTTGTTGAAGTGCTACTAGAGGACACAAGTCAACATCATGAATTTCCTATCCAAAAGTAGGAAGTTACATGCTACCTGCTCCTATCTCCCTGTTCTCCCATTTAATGTGAAGACCCACATTCCACCTTGGCTCTAAGGATGTATGCTTGTAGTTCTCCACAATGTTTGTAGGGAGGGTTCTATCAAGTTAACTCTGATGATGCTTCCTAAGGCAGGTTGAAGAATGACCATCTCCAGTGGGCCAGTCAAACCCTATGCTGGTTGTTAGTGCTGACATTAGAGAGTCAGTACAAGAAAAGGCACCCTCACAGCTCAGCCCCTGCAGGTCAGAATCTCTTAACAAGTATCACTGAATAGTATTACCAACAAACAGGTCCCAACAAAAGCTCCACTTTCTATTTGTGTCATGCATCACTGAACAGCATAGTAACTCCTAAATAACCCTAACGAAAACATTTTGTGAGTTTGGTTCATGCCAGGCAATCCCAAGCATATCCCACACTACTGCAGAGGAAATAAATGAGATCTGAATTTGGCTTAGTTGCATTCTCTTTGGAATCCTTCAGGATGTCATGTGCTATATAAACCAAGTATTACCTGGACAACAGGATGGCAAATTCCCGATTTACAGAAACCACCACACATATGCAGCTGAGAATTTTCAAATTTAGTTTTGTTCTGGGGGTGAGACCCTACAATAAATGCTCTCAACCCATGCAGCCGAGCCATTTTGCAACTGGTGACCCTTATAATGACGTTCTCGTTTTCAGAGCCAATGTGATGCCACACAGTGATTTGTCTGCTAAATTGAATCTTTGTCTCCAGATAGATAGATAGATAGAAAGTTTATTTTGAAATGTCTCCTAGTGCCTCTGAGTCTGACTGATGTGAGATGTTATTTTGAACATGCCAAAGCATCTGAACGGCTCCAGTCCTTTCTTTTCGGCGTGCATTCCTTGATAAGTGGTAAAGCTTCCCACTTATCAGTCACTCAAAGTGACTGTGGCTGTCAGTTGTGTACAAAGCGCAATCAGTTTGGAAGCAGAGACACCAGCATTTTTCTTCTCAGCTTGAAGCAAACACGTTTTGACTGCTAGTCATTCAATTTTAAAGCATCTTCAATTAGGGGCGGATGAAGATATAAAGAAAACACATCCTAAACACCTCCACCAGCCAGCAGTAAAAAATTTATTGTTATCCTCTGCTTTACCTTACTGAAGAGGAAGCAGTAGCAGCCTTTTTTTTGGCAGCACAACACAAGTGCTCATGACTGCACACACTCCATACGGGAGAGATCACAGCCATAAAAAGTTCATGTTCAGTTTTCTAAGCCACTTAGATGAACTACATTGGTACCTCCTGCCTTTGTACCTCTGCTGCCTGCTGTGTAAATACCTACACAGGTACACAAACAGGTACAAAAAGCATTAAAAAGACCGTGGAAATAATGACAAGGAAGGAAAAGAAAAGAGAGGGCTGGCAGAAAGGAGGAGTTGATGCGGGAAAGGGTGAGCAGCTGCATAACGAAGACTGTTCGGTACTGCTGTGTCAGGGAAGGAAGTGGAAGGAGGTGGAAGGAAGCAGAAAATGTTGTGGGGTGCCTCAGATTGATGCTGAAAGCAGAAAGAAAGACAGGGCCCTGGAAAGAGAGGTCTCTGAGAGAACGCCTGCTGAGGGAAAATGAGGCCTTGGTGTGCTGTGTTGGCAGCTGCAATGACTATCTTTGCTAATATTTTTCTTCAGAGTTCTAGCCACTGAATCATTTTAGATGCTTCAGCATTCTGCCCTGTTTTTTTAACAAAAGCACGTTTCTGGCCCTCCCTTGTGATTGTGTGAGAGAACTGGAGAGCAGGCACACTGAAACCTCACCAACAAAAAGGAAATTAAGGAAAGATGCTAACAGAGCAAGAAAAAAAAAAGTCACCAAGTTCAAAAGAACCTCAGATTTTTAGAACATTCAGACGGACCACGCTGGAGAAAGCTGCAGCACCATCAAGTGCTGTTCCAATCACATAGCTCAGCACAGGTGAAAAAGTTGATTATCTGATTAAAATATGGCCTTGTAGTCTCAATAAATTCAGGTTGTACAAATGCCAAGCAGATTCTCCATTTCTCCATGGGTGCAACCACACCAATCAGCAAATCTGGATTGTATAAGCGAAGGAAAGGCCTGAGAGATCAAACTGTCTGCAGATGCTTACTCTAGGGGCCACCTCGGGAAGCGAAAACTTGGTACACTGGAGCAAAAGGGTGCTTTGCTCAGAAGTAAGTGCAGCTAAAGACCTCTGCCATTTTTACATAACTTTAACAGCAATGGAAGGCAAGCCCATAGGGCACTCTAAAGTACATGCATCGTTTCTTTCAGCCAAGCGCACATTATTTGCTGAACTTGAGAGGCCAGCAAGCAATTAGCTCTTCCTGACTGCTAGCCTACATTTTTCCCTTTACTCCTCCCTTTCCCTATTTCCTCCCCCAACCTTGTTGTCTTTTTTTTTGTGTGTGTGTGTGTATGTGGGGAGGCTGGGTTGTTTTTTGAATACATTATCTCCCAGGGGCTTTTTGCGGCTCAAGGGACAGGGGAGGCATTCTGATAACTGATAGGACATCAGCTGCAGAGCTTTTGTGAGAAACAATTGTTCAGTCTCTTTGCCGGCAACCTCAGTCGTTTGGGAAGAGGTTGCAAAGTCATGGGAAAGGCTGCAGCGTGACTCCTTCTTGGGTCTGTCTCCCTGAATGCAGCATGCCCATGTTTATAAGTTGGAAGAAAACAGCTGCTCCTGACACATGATGAATTTGGACAAAATGTCCCCAATCCAGAAGCCTCTTCGGTTTGACTGTGCAGTCACAGTTTGTCGTATCCACACTGACAAAAAAAAAACCAAAAAAAAACAAACAACAAAACAAACACTAAACTGTCTCAGTGGACAGAGTCTGTTCTGAAAACATTTTTCAGAGTGAGGAAGATGCTTTCTCACAGTTTCCTATGGAAGGAAGGTCTCACTAAACTCCTACTAATACAAACGAAAGCCTTTTACTATATTCAGTGGAAGCTGGATCAGGCCCTCACTTCAACAACTTGGTTGTCTACCAAGGAAACCTTTTGTCCTCACCTCTCTCTGATATGCAAAGAAGGCTCTAATTAAAGAAGAAGCAATACTGTTCGGCCGTGCAATGGTTTGCAAAGCAGTTGTAGCACCAGAAAGCATTGCTCTGCTTCTTAAAAAAAAAAAATCAGAATTCACAGAGAAAATGGTAAGACAAAAGCAACAGATATTACTAAATCTGTTACCATGGATTTCTATAGTGGTTGTTCATTTTCATATGCCAAGTGAAGGATTCACCATCTACAGCCCATTAAAGCCTCCTAAAGAACTCTGGTTACAGCCATGCAAGATGCTGGGGACCGGGAAATAAAGTTCACAAGTCCTTGGCTGCAATGAGAAGATACCAAAATGGCAATGACTAAGGGTAAGGACCTCTACCCTCCTTGTTATAAGCACAAACTACTGCAAGTATTTAGCTCACATGGTGGCCTGTTGGAGTTTGCTTTCCAGCAGGAGAAAGAAAATTAAAGGAGAAGCTATGCTGGAAGTATAATGTAGAGTGCAAACTTGTTGGGGCAGGGAGCAAACCTTCACATTTTATTGCATACAGTTACACGTGGTCAGTGCCTTCCCACCATGAGAAAGACACCAACACCTTTTACAACTGAACTTCATCAGAAATAGGTCAACCAAGATCCCAGTGTTTCCTTGAAGGAAGAGAACATAAACGAGCCTGAACATCAGTCGGTCAGCTCTGGATAACAGATGTTTGCTCACCGGAGGAGTTCAAAAGCAACAAAAAAATCTAAACAACAAAACTGTATCAGCAGAGAGAACTGTGTGGGTAAATCAAGACATCCAAATTATGACCCTAGAAGCAGGTCTCTATCAGCGTTTTGGAAGGCTGGAATCAACTCTAAAGCTCTTGGTGTTTGGAAAGTTCTGACAATAACAACTGTGTCATTTCAAAACTGCACATGTTAAGTTTGAAAAATATTTTTCTGAACTTCTATGTAACTCAGAAACCAAATCCTTCTTTCCTCCCCAAAAATACATCTAGGCTTTGAAAAAGAGGTCTGGCTACAAAAGAAACTAACCACCCTGCAGGAAATTCCAAGTATTCAAGCTTTTATTACAATTCCGAATTGGAACACCACCTTGAAGCTCAGAAATTAGTGAAAATGGGAATATCCTGATTTGGGAACATACTAGCACAGCCAGGCCTCGCCATCTACCAAAACCACACAGGGGGCAATAGACACAGCCAGCTGTCAGCAGGTGGGGGACAGCAATCTGAATCCAAGCTCACTGAGGAAAGCCTTATTTGGAGCTGAGGGGACACACAGGGCAGTTGAGGGATTCGGGAAAGCCTTTCAGCCCAGAAGAGTTTGAAGTCTGGAAGGCCACAGTACCTACGCTTCCTGCTGCTAAGGGTCTGTACAGCTTGAGGCTACTGAGGCCCCAGCAAGGCTGTCACCTGGAAGCAGGGCCTCCTGCTATTCGTGCCAGGGCCCCCCAGGTTCTGGAGCTGCCTGTACCCGCCAGCCAGGCACCAGGCAGAACTCACATCCCACCTAAGAGGAGCAGCAAGTCAGAAGCACACCCTTCTGGCTTTGCATCAGAATTTAGCCAGCATCCTCTCATTCTTCAGAGGTCTGAACATTCTAACAGGAATCCCATTAGCACACCTGCTGACAAGTCTCCAGCTCTGAAGGAAAAAGAAATCCCTCTATTAAAACACCGAGAGTCATCCAGTGGTGGTTGACGGAGAGCAGTGACTCTCAGGTTCCAGAGAGCACTCAGTTCTTAGGCTAAGTACATCGCCCCGTAAAGAGTATAAACTAGTAACCAAGTACTGGCAGCATTTGAAGTCAAATGAAACTGTGGTCCAACTGTTAGAGACATAGTAAAGCAGCACTGTTGTTTCTTGCTGCTTTGAGATCTTAGTTTTACATTATTGGCAACCTTAAGTGTTCCAAGATCTTGAGCTGGGCTCTCCAAAAGAAATTTTGACTAAAAATCTGAACAGTTTAAAACACAACATTTGGCCTCCGTTTTGTTTGCCTTCTAATTTTGGATCTTGTAGTGCTCATGGTTTCAGATTTTGCCTGGAAATATGAGAGCTGGGAGTTTACATTTTGAAGAAATGAAAGCTGGCATTTTTGTCATCACATGACTGCAAGAGCTGGGACTTGAGGGAAAAGCAAAATATTGTCAAGCTCTCTACAAAATCATGAGATAAGCAGCATGGGTTTTAATCACGATTTAGGCTGCGAATTTCACCTGTTTTATCAACAGTGACCTACTGAATATAAACTGCTTTATGAATTCTAACAATTGTATTTTGCTTTAAATATTATCCAACTAAAGTGATGACTGTCACTGAGCTTCAAAGCAAACTATTCAATTGTCAATCTGGGGCAGACTTCTCCAAGCAAGTGCAAAGTGTCTACTGCAAGCCTTTGCCCCTCTAAGGTACCCCTCAAGGTAGAACACCGCACACACTCACTGTCTGTTCTCACCATCACGAAAAGGGAGCAACTAGCCTTTCTGGGTTTTGTCACTCTCTGCCCACCTGATGTAACAGCTACAGAGCCCCAGACTTTGCCAGGAGAGGGAGGAAGAGAGAGGGAGGG
>VWYK01008998.1:628-11418 GCA_013399775.1 Semnornis frantzii | reverse complement strand
AAGGTCATAATGTAGTAAAAGTGAGGAAAGACCTAATGCTTCTCATAAGTATAAAGCTACAGGAATGACAGCTAATTGCATTAGGCAGTGGTTTTATGGACAATGTCTCCCTAAAAACTACCAAGCTTGTTTAAAATTCTGTAGAGTAAATTGCTGAAATCCTGAATTTTGGAAGTAAGCAAGTAAAGAAAGATAGAGCTAAAATGTTGTGTGGGTTGATTTTTTTTTTTTTTTTTTTTNGCAAATTGCAGTTCCCTTTTTTTTTTTTTATTTTTTTTAATTTTACCCCTAGAACATAAAAAGTGGATATAACATAACATTTTGTATGCAGAACGAAACAAATGCCCAAAACAAATCGTTTAAGTCCATGGGAGTCATACACAGTGTGGGGAGAAGATTTTGGTGATATGTTTTAAATTGTATTTCTGACCTTGATTAGTTAACTGAGGGAAGCAAATGAGCTTTGTGTTGCAAGGACCTAGGGCAAAGAAAGGAAAATGATGAAATTAAATTCTTTTTCTTGTCTGCCATGTGGAAAAACAACTTCCTCTCGTGTGTTAACTTCTGTCATCTTAAGTTTATTAGCTTGCTCTGTTTAATGTTCAGAACCAATATAACAATTATCTTACAGACCTTGTACAACAAACGTTTATGAAGAAACAAACCCCAAAGAAACAGGAAGGAAACCCCCCAAACACTAAAAAACACAGAGAATTCTCCGTATGTTTTAGAAAGATAAAACACAAAATTGAAATTGCATTGCTGCACAGACTGCCTGCAGTGGTATCTTAATCTTAAGGAAACTTAAGATTGTGTAGAATTCTCTTACCTGCACCTGAAGTGGGCTTTGGGTTGAATATTGATGTTTTTCCTCCTGTATTATTTCTAAAGGACTGATCCCAAAATTGAGAAGTTGAACTTCCAGCAGGTTCTGATTTAATCAGATCATTTGTACTTCTTTTCTGAAGATGTAGTGTTTATATGCTGTTTACATACTGACCTCATATATTTATTCTTTATACAATTAAAAAAACCCACAACAACAACAACAAAAAAACAACCCAAAAACCAACTCAAATCCAACCCCCAAACCAAACCCCAACAAACTGTTCTGGAAACTACTTGATTTGAAAAAGACAACTATCAGGAGAACGCCTTAATGTAGTGCATCCCTCTTTACGAAACAGCAAACTAGCAGAATACAGGGAAACTGTGGGAAAAGAACAGGAAGGGGATGCAGAGTGCTAATACATAAATGCAGAAGGCTGACCCTGCAACTGCCCTTCTAAAAATCTAATACTGATTCAGTTTGCCACTAGTTTGCTGCTAGAAAGGTGACAAATTTGAAGGTATTTGGTATGCTACAGTTGCGAAGAAAATTTCTGACTTAAAAATCTTTGACAGCAACATTCTAGGAGTTAGTGCAAATTTAGAAATTGCAAGCACTTGCACACTTGAAAGCTCATCTTGTTTTCTTTTACAATTTACAGCTAGACCTAGTGCAAACCTCCTCTTGCCAATTAACTGAAAAAATCTATATGAAAGAAAGGGCTAGACTTATGGAGTGAAATTAAGGGGGAAGATAGATTGCATTTGTACGGAAAAATATTTGGTTGATTATTAACTTGCAGTCGATAGAATTATTTTTGATGGTGCATTTACAGATAGAATTAATATTACTAGGTCACCTAGAGAAGGAAACAGCTATGAACTGTGGGAAGGTAGATTAAACGAGTTAGTTGATCTCTCCCTTTTGCAGGCTGTGAGTCACTTAATTTACTTTCTTAACTTGGCAAGGAAAATTCAGTATGCATTGCACTTGGTCTCCTGTGCAGACTCAGGCTCTTCCCTTTAGCTGCATAATGGATAATTTTCAAAGGGAGAGGAGGGGCCTAGTGTCAGGAATCTCTGAATATATGGTGTTTCTGAGATGCTCTGGAATACTTCAGCTGTCTCATGCACCTACCTGTCATTTCTTGGCTATATCTTGGGGCTATGGTAGAGCTCATTACTGGCTACAAAGTAACTTGGAATTCACAGGACCGAAGGATGGGAAGTGACCTGTGAGTCTTGTAGTTCAACTTCTCTGCCCTGGGGAGGGATCAGTTATACCTCAACTGCCGACGGAGGTTGGGGATAGGCCTCTATGGTGCCAGGACCTCCTCAGGCAATCCGTTCCCGTGCTTTGTTTATTTTTCCACTAAACAGTTTTTCATACCAACTAATTTGGATCACCTCCGATTAAATTTAAATGCACTCTTACTTTTGTGCTAGCTGTACAGATGTGGAGAACAATTTGCTGCAAAGAGAAAATGATCAGCTCTTTGTATGTGTTTATGTAAACTGTTTGGAAGATTCCTCCTTGCCTCTTGTGTTTTCCATTCCTTAAGCAGCACCAATTTGTTCTGTCTTTCATCCTGGGCTTCGCTGAGTAGATTATGCCATTAGTCAGCATGCCATCTTCTCTAAAGTTTGGTTTGTAGCCCCCACCTTTCACAAAGTGAGAAAACAGGGACCTCAATTAGAAATAAAAGTGCATAACCTGATTTTTTTTTTTAACTGAAAATTCCCATCTCAGAATGTTGTGATCTTATGGCTGAGTAGTATTGATGAATTTGTAGATCAGTGTAAGACTTTATATTGTTTCTTTTTGGTTAGTTTTATTACATTCTTTAGTAGCTAGATTAAACCCTTTTTCATGCTGTGTCTGGAACTCTTTTGCTGTGAAGATTAAGGACTGTGAAATTACTTTATATAGTCAGCAGTCTTTTAAAGTATCGTTTTATCTGAAACAATTCTTGCTGCAATGAAATTTGGCTGCCAGAAAGTTCTCTTTGCAACAGGTCAACACTTGTGACTATTATATCAGTTTCTATTTCTGCATAGTGAAGCATTTCTTACATTAGTGTTGAGTTGCTTGTGGACTAAAAAATTTTAGTTGTTGCTTGGATGACTGTCTTTGGCTTTTAAAACAATAGTGTGCTGAACCATCCCAAAAATTGTATAGTCCAGACGAGTGAAGCCTGATTTGTCTGATAAAAGAGGACTTTAGTTTTGTAATAAGTAAATTTTACTGAAAACTGAAAACCAGGATCAGACCACAAGAGTATCTCTGTGTGTAACTGTTATAATTTTATATTTGTGTTATAACTACGTTAATGTGTACTGTAAGTATAAGCAGTGAATATTCACTTTAAAAATCACAAACTGAAAGACAGCTTTAGTTGGTCAAATTGCGAGCTAGTGGTTTTCCATTATTGGATATGAAAGCAAATGTAACAGCCAGAAATGGAGAACTTGTTGCACGCTTCTAATAATTTTGACATTGTGCCGTATTAGATTGTACATGCTATTGCATTTGTAAGGCTGATGCCAAATGGGATACCAACAGAGAAAAAAAGACATTAGAGACATCTGCTTCTGTTTTCAAATAACTTTGGAGAAATTGGTAACACGTCGCCCTAATGCAGATGCTTTTTATTATTTACAAGTTGTAATTAAGTGTATTTTTTTCTGTCTTGGATGATGAAAACAATCTCAGAGTGGGAAAATGTTTCAGATTATGCAGACCACAACTGAGTATTACACAGCAGCACCACAAACCTTCTACTGGCTTGGCTTTTCATATTGTAATGGTGTATTCGACCCCCGCTTGCAAACCACATTCCGCCAAAGCCTAGCATGTTTATAGCTAGCTGATCAGTAATGCATATGCACTGCCTTAGACGGTTTGCAGCTCAGTTAGTGACTATGCAAGTTATCTGTGACTAGAGGCAAAGTGTCTAGATGTTAATCTTTTGTTTTTATGCAATAATGTTTGAGGCAAAATTCTTAATGAAAGCTATATGTTTGGGAGGCCATCCTTTGAAGGGAGGAGATACAGACAGACAAGGCTCTTTCCAAAGCTCATTTTGAGATAGCAACACACTTGAATAGGTCTGGAGAGGTATGGCAAGCATTTGTTTGTGGACAGTGCCTTTTTTGTCTCCTAATTGAATTGATATGTGTGTATTCTTGTTGGTACAAAGGTTATTCAGAATATAAATAAACTATTAAAGGATGTTCATTTAAAAGAATGTTCTGCATATTAATAATTGTGAGAATCAGACACTGGAAACCTGCTTTGAAAACTTGTGATTCAGCCAGCTGGCCAAGGGAAGTAACAGAAAGACTATGCATTTAATGCAAATGGATCTAATTTCTGTGTGAGGAAGCTGAGCAGTCTGCCCAATGCATAACACTGACTATATCTAGCACCACGAATGTGTCCACAGGGAGATGGAGATGGGCATTTGTAACTTTGAGACTGTGCCGATACCTTGCCAACCATAAGGTCAGGATATTTAAAGGTTTGGCCACAACTTGGGGGGTTAACTCTCCCTACAGTAGCAATCCCTACCCTTCTTAATCCTTTCTAGCTCCCGTCAAGAGAAACTCATTCTCTCTTAGAGGTTCTTTGTCTTGCTTTCCATATGCTGCTGAACAGTGAGCACAGGCTAAGTAGCACTGAACACTCAAGACCAACAATTTACCCTGTCTTTATTGAATTTGATGAAGATTTCAGTGACTGCAGGATTGGACGGGTCATCTTGAATAGCTCCTTTCCTTAGAGCGTTAATACGAGGGACAGGGTTGAAAAAATGGTAATATAAGAATTAAATATAGTGGCACAATAGCGAGCTGTTTGACAGAACTCCTTCTGTCATTAGTTTCACTTGTGAATGGTGTCAGAAAAGGTGTTAGTGTTCTCCTCATATTACAGTGTGGCTTCATGTTCCTAAGTCAATCTTTTGTGTCTACAGGTTCCTCAGAGGATAGAAAACCAAAGGGATGCACCTGAGGAAAAGGGTTCAGGAATCCCAGGCATGTGGGGAAGTTGGGGCCCCTGGTCTGCCTGCTCTCGGAGTTGCAGTGGGGGTGTGATGGAGCAAACACGGCCCTGTCTTCCAGCCTATTACCGTGAGAGGGGCTACCGCCGGCCTGGGCGACAGTACCCAGCCTCCGAGAGAGCTCCTGCTCATCAGAATTCCCACCACCACGAGGACTCACTGGCTGCCTATCCGGGCCATGTCATTTCTGCCATCCGTCCATCTGTGCCCCTGCATAGGAATGAAGAGCAGCTTTGGGCTGGCCTCTGGACCTCGGCGTTTTCTGAAGGCCACAATAACAGCCATCTGAGCAGAGCAGCACTGAGAGGCAGCAGGCATTCGCAGACCCAGAGGCAGAATGCCAAACCAGAAAAGAGGTATGTGTCTATGCACACCTTTTGTTCTTGCTATGAATGATGAATCTTAAAGACATTTTAAGATTAAAGTTGATAATTTTGAATACTTAAGGTACATGAAGTGTGATTTTACAATGTTGTCCGTCTTCTGTGAAAGGATACCCTCCCTGTTGACTATTTATGTGCTAATATCCAAAGACAGCTATAATTATTCTACAGTTGTGATATTCAGAATATTTTATTACCCTTTAAGATTTGTTTTATGATTTTTAGGAGTTATTTTTCCTTATCTGCTGCACTCTCATTTGGTGTTTCCATCTTCACCATAATACTGAAAATCAGAACAATTAACAACTCTGTAATTGGTTTCTTAACTTCAGTAGCCATTCTGATGGTAATTGGTTGAAAAAAAATTCACTGAACAATTTTCATAAAGAATGGCCACTTCACTTTTTTTTCCCTACTCAAAACACAAGGTTTGTTTTATATTTTTCAGAGAGTTTCTCTTTATGTGCTTTTCTCTTTTGATTTTTCTCTTAGCAAAATTTCCTTTTTGATGGAACTTGAAAAATGTGTTGTTTAATATATGGAATATTTAAAACACCATATATATTTATATAAATTTCATAATAGTAGCTGTTTGGTCTTTAAGGCTGTGTGAAACTTTGCTGTTAAAAATAATTCCAATTAATTTGCCAATCTCTGAAGAAACATTTTCCCCCTTCTTGTTAAATATCAGTACATCATATGTTTTTATATATGTATGAAAAGAAAATAGATATATTTCCAGTTTGGAAACTTAGGAAAGCTGGCATGGAAATCTCGTGAGAAAATAACTTGAACTCCAGAAAGTTCTATGCTGTCTGGCCTCAGAATTATGTATCCCAGCAGTTCTCTCGTTCTTAGCCTCTTAGCCCTCTTCTGGGAGATCTATGAAGAACTTTTTTTTGAGTACTAAACAGAGAAACCAAACCAAACAAAAAAAGAAACCCAAAGCCAAACCCCTTCTTCTTATCTTCTGCTTCTCTAAGATTCTTAGGTGGAGTGAGCTGTAATTCCCTTTTTGAAGACATCTTGCTGATCCAAACAAAACCAGAATGTTGCATTGAGACAATATTCCAGCCTGACCGGAAAAGGACAGTAGCACTCTGTGCCTCAGCCCCTGCAAGAAGCTGTCTCCATCTGAAAGATTACTTGAAAATAGAGATTAACCTGTTAGCCTCCTGTTTGTCTCAGCGAAGCTTAAATTTTGAAAAACAGGACCAGTATTCAGATGTTGATCTTCCTAGGTGTTGGCTATTTTCTTTCATCACTGCTTTGTCTTTCTTTCAGATGCATACAAATGGATAGCCTAGAGCTGTTCAGCCTAAATTCAGTATGGCTCCGATGATCTTAAAAAAAAGCAGAGAATGCCTGAGGCAGGCTTTTTAGCAGTGTTAACATGACTGCATTGAGGGAAAAGTCATATTTTCTTTTTCGTGTTTTCCTACTTCAATCATTTATTATAATGCACTTCTGTTCTCAGCAGTGCAGCGTAACAGATACAGGTTGTAGTACATAGCTGAGTTATTACTAAGGTTGGAAGCCTGGCCTTGAACCGTCATTGCAAGCTTTATTGCTCTGGCCCCTTGGCACCCTCACACTCCAAGGGGAATCCCAGCTGGCCTAGCCTCTGCAGTGGACATGCTGCCAGACTGCTGGCACAACTGGGTTTCCATCCCCACAGGCTCTCCTTTGCTGCTGTTGTGGCCTCTGCAGGCCAGGGAAGCCTGGAACAGTTTGAAAGCATCACTGCAGTTACGACTGGAACATTAGAGGACAGTGAGCACAAACTAATATTGACTGTGTGTAGAAGGAAAGCTATGTTATTTTCTAATAAATGCCTCGCCACTGAAATCACAGAATCACAGAAACATCCAGGTTGGAAAAGACCCTCAGGATCACCAAGTCCAACCTATTAAAATAATCATAACGTCTGATGTGGCTCTACTTTCTTGTGTGATAGAGGCCTTTGCTTTTGAATATTCTTGTGCTTTTCTAAGCACAGTGCAAATGTCTGTACCACAGCTGATTTTTCCAGCCCCACACACACTGCCCCTTGGCAAAAGACTGTGGATTCAAGGTCAGTGTTTTAATCTTATTTGCGTAATAAGTTTTTTCCATCATATTAGGAGGGTCCCTGGTGGCTTTAAAGCCCATTGTATTGCATAACTTTAAGATTCTTTTGTGGTGACTGTAAAAACTGAATGAGAACTAAAAACATTATTTGAAAATTATTTGAAAATGTTATTTGAAAAGAATGACAAACCTAATAGTTTTCCTTAATTTACAAAATCTAGAGTGCAAACCTTTAGAAAGACTACTGGGTTTATTTGATATATGTAAAACAGATTTCAAAATACAAGCTACTCTACACATGATTTTTATACTGTAGAACAGTGTTCAGTGTTCACTATATGAGTGATATTGCAAATTGGTGTCAGCCTATTAAAATAATGAATCATATGTTTTTTCAAATTAATGTACAGTCAGTGGAACAATAATAGTTGAATGGACACTTGTGACTGAGATAAGCTCATATTTGATAGTAAGGTAAGATGAAACTGGAAGGCTTCCAAGGCAAATATGTTCTGACAGCAATAGCAGTCCTTTGAAGCAGGCAAATAGGTTTGTATCATTTAGCAACAAGTGGAAAAGTTCTCTGCTTGCTCCCAGGCAGCTGACAGAGAAATCTTCTGTTTCTTTAGTAGAATTCCAAGTCTTATTTATATAGCATAAATTTTGACATGCCATGTCTGTGAAGAGAATATGCACTTCAGCTTCTGGAAGTTAGTTCAGTGAGGCTTTACAAGACAGGGTTGCACATGGAGCTCAGGGAGGGAGAGATTGAGTTACCCACAAGTAGAAGCCAAATTTAAAATCATTTAGGTGCTACCCTTTTGTCATAGTGCTATAGGTACAATTCTTGCGTAATTGAAATGTATTAGGAAATGATAATCAGTTGCTGGAATGAGGATGGAAACACAAAAAGAGAGATGATGGTTCTCTGGGTTGTTTGCTGGAAAAGTTGAATTCCCATTAGTACAATCTTGTGTTTTATTTCACCTAGATAAAACGCATGGAGCATACCATACAATAAGAATAAATGAGAATGAGAAGACAGAAAAAATGCCAAAGCATCTAGATATCTTTATAGAGAGGCACATAAGGAAAAGCAATGAAGGCATGCCAAAGGATGACATGATTTAAGAGAGAAAACACATCTTGAAAGGTTATGTAATTTGCGAACTAGGTTTTAGTACTTCTTAAAGGTTTCATTTCAGTTCTCAATTTTGATGGCAGAAAAGACAGAGCTTCTGTTTTACCTAGATGTGCAGAGTGTTAGGGTGCTTACAACTGCCACCTTTGATTTTGCTGCAAGTGGACTTCAGTGGTGGAATGGCAACGCTTCTGTGTCCACTTCTATAACCATGACATGTACTTTGTATGTGGTTCTTAGGAGCAGAAGACAAAATTACATTTATCACCAGAATAATGAAATAAGTAAACAAGGCTTGCATAAATAGTGCAGATTTAAAGGAATATGTTAATAAGGAATGGGTTTCCCTGTAGTGCCTTTTGTATTTGGAAGAGGAATGAGAGGAAAGATTTGCATTGAGGAAATAATCTGAAAATCATCAGCTTCTCACATGGTTATGCTCTGTGATCTTTGCTGACAGCAGCTGCTGCTGCAAGTCTGCTATGCTGCTTTTTACTCTGGATAGGGTCAGTTTGCATTTCTAGGCTTGTGAGCAATGGAAAGGAAGAGTGTATAGTTAATTTCAAAACAGAATTTCCTTTCTGGAAGTTTTTTGGGGTTTTTTTTGCCCCCCTCACAGATGGCTTGACCAGGGAAAAGCAGATCACTCAATTGGCAGGTCCACAACTGACCTTTAAAGGGACAATTCAGCTATTATTTCCTTAACCAGTTTAAACATCATTGGTCACATGTTCTGATGTAATTTTTGTGACCTGTTCTAGTCAGTTCCAGTTTGTAGAGGTGGACAAATGTGTGATGGATGGACAGTAACATTCAAGAAGGTATTGTTTTCTCAAGTTCTGAGGCTTCATATTTATTGGCATGAGTGTTTGCTTAATACTTAGAATGGAATCCAGCTTACGTTCATCGCTCCATTCATTATTTCTCTAATAAAATGAGTCTATGATACACTTTACCCCAAATCTAATAATATGGTTATAAAAGCTTACTGGGGGGTTGGTTGTGTGTGTGCAGGAGGAAGACAGGGGAAGGAGTTGGTCATTTTCTGAGGATAAATTTTCCAGAAAATCTAAGAGCAACAGTAGCTGCTTAGTAGCGCTCAGGAAGATTTAAAGCCATATGAGTCAGATGTTTATTTTCCTTCTGAATAAAATTCCAAACAGGTTCTAATAGCAATAAAGATCACATGAGCTATTTCCTGGGAAAATAAATAGCTAGCTGGGGTGGTTGTGGCCTCAGGTTGACATTGTGCTGTCTCTCTTCTCATCTGGTTATTAATCCCCCTGATATGCTCTTGGTGTTGCTTATTATTATCTGATTAGTATCAATTTTTATTACAGTCCTGTGACTGTGCTTTGAATGATATTACCAAAAATAAAAACCTTAATATGATACTATAATTGCGAGATACCAGAGAAGCTTTCTTACTGCTGAACATTTCAACCCTTCCTGAAGTGGGTTGAATGAAGATGGAGAGGGGAAGTGAGAACACTGCTAGCAATATTTGAGACAGGGCATCTTAGCAGTGAATTATTGCCCAGTCACTAAGGGGCAGAAACACGACAAAGCTGCCATCACAGTCATAGTGCATCTCAGCAGAGAGTTATGGGGTTACTTCCATTGAATTTCTGATGGTTTACCTGCCAATTGCATGGTTTGCAGGTTTCCATTATTCAGTCAAACCTTAAAGATGACACTAAGGGTAAAATCTTGCAGACTTGTAATTAAATTTCTTGAGATTTGAGGTGTTAGCCAAGTCATAGTAAAAAAGAACTGTAGTATTGGGATTCAAATTCTGAAGTCCTACACTAGTGCTAGAAGTTACATGAATGAGGATCTGTAGCACTTGGTGGGAGATGAGCAAAAGCTAGGATAGCAGTTTATTTTACTGGATGTATTGCATCTGTGCTAGGCTGGGGTATTGGTGGTGATCGCTGAGTATGGAAGGTTTAATTTAAGATCACCCACATGTATCACTCTTATGTTAATCCCATTAATTAAAACTGTTTTCAAGAGGCAATTTATGTAGTGACTTTATCAGTTTGTTTTACTCTGTCAGAAAAATTGCCTTTAATTCCCCTAATATGATATAAAAATGAGAGAAGAATCAGTCCTTTTCCATTTTTCTACAGAAGATACACTTTTCAGATCTAGTTGATCACTCTGTGTCTTCAAGCAGTTGAAATTTTAAGGTCAAATATGCTGACAATAGTTTTAATACTCAGATTCATGTATGATAGATGTGAAGTAGTGAATATTCACAAACTGTGATATGGTTACCAAAGCTACCAAACTACTTAGTTCCAA
>VWYK01008988.1:0-14920 GCA_013399775.1 Semnornis frantzii | reverse complement strand
GGGAGGACTGAGGAGGGACTATTGACAAGGTCTTGCAATAACAGGACAAGGGGCAATGGGTTTGAACTGGCAGAGAGGAGATTTAGACTGGATGTTAGGAGGAAGTTGTTTGCAGTGAGGGTGGTGAGACACTGGCACAGGTTGCCCAGGGAGGTTGTGGCTGTTCCCTCCCTGGAGGTGTTCAAGGCCAGGTTGGAAGAGGCCTTGAGTGACCTGTGTTAGTGGGAGGTGTCCCTGCCTATGGCAGAGGCTTGGAACTGGATGATCTTTGAGGTCCCTTCCAACCTTACTGTTCTATGATATAATAATGGGGGGGTAATGACTCCTTGCCTATCTTAATGTCCTAACCCAAGGTCTTCCAGAAATAGACATCTGCCAACCTTTATTTCATCAGCCTATTTCCCACTCACCTACTGGTTATAGTCACTGGCTCTCAGTTGCTTTTCTTGGAAGCCTGTGGGAGCTACAGCTGCTTAAACACAGCAAAAGAAACATTTCTCTTACTAGAAGCCTGGTTTCTAATGGAAAGTCAAAATGTTCATATATCAGGAAATGCAAACAAGGCCTGGCCTATTCAATCTTCTCTTTAATCCTGGTGAATGTGATCTCCCCCATTTCATTTTGGTACTGTCTGAGAGCTCCCTCACCTTTTGTGTAGCAAGAGTTTTAAGGCAGCTCTGGACCAGTCATCTTTCTCAACACCAGGTGTCAACAGGGAACACCTCCTTTTCACCACCACAAGCTACAGGGATTAGATAAGCTACAGGCAGAGTCATTAGGAGCATTATGTAATTGCATCTACCACTTATGGGTCTATGGATGAATGCCTATTATATTAAAATACTCTTGGCAGACAGTCTGAGCGGACATGTGCAGTGGAGGCTGCAGCAGAGATTTAATTTAATTTGCCTTTTTTTAAACCTTCTTTTGTGTGGTGTGTTTTTTTTTTTGTTTTGTTTGGTGTTTTTTTTGTGGTTTTTTTTGATTGTTGCTGTTTTCATCCCAACAGCTTTAGTTTGTAAGAAGCTAAAAAGCTGTTCTAAAGATTTGGAGATCCAAAACTGTCTCTTCCAGGGAAGTTACTTATCTTGCAGGGTTTTGAAGCATGGGATGATTGAGTTGCCATTTCTGTGATGTTTGATAGGGATTTGAAACCTGGGCTGAAGTGACCCATATAACAAGAAAGAAAATAAGGACATTGCTACTCTGCTAGAAAAACTGGGACAGCTGGTCACCTCATTTATTACCAAAAGAATACCTTCAGAGTATGATATCTATAGATACAGGGCACTTGATCCTTTCCAAGGATTTCTTTACAATGAGAGGAAAACAGAGACTCTGCTAGCTAAAAGTTGATCTGAATCCCTTGTTACAGTTAGGAATTTTGAAAACAGAAAGAATGATTTTATTTCTTAAACTTACAGTAATAAGATTCCTATGCCTAAGGCTGTAAGCACATTCATATAATTAACATCATAATAAATACAGTTAGGGTGATCTCTCTAGCACTAAGATGATCTGCTAACGATGCTCTCTCTTCAAGCTTATTCAAAAGCCTCCATAAAAGGTGGGGTTTTCTGTAGCTTGGAATGAAGTGTTTTAAAGGCAGAGAGGAAATCCTTTGCATAGGCCATACAGAAATATGGTAATGAGGAGAACATGAACCATAACCACATAAATTGAGGGAGAATCTCACTGCAGTCCAATACACCTGTGGACGAGGTTCACAATTACTACAGGTGCTGGAAAGAAAGCTGGAACCTGAACTCTGTCTGCATTTCAGTGTAGGAGAAGAGCTTAGCCTGCAAACTAACCACTGAGGAAAAAAAAGGAATATTTTGTGTGCAGGGAAAACATCTTGTCATTAAAATCATGTTTTGAGCTGGTTTTAGAACTGTTGGGTAAGATCTCAGATCTAAATATTTTTAAAGCATTTTCTTTGGCATCAGAATGTGATTCTTTATCCCTGTGTCACTAAACATTTGCCTGCTATAAGGGGATGGTCCACATAAGCTGTGAAACAACTCTGCATAGCACAGCTGCTTAAAATCCATCATGTTTGGTCTGAGGAGGTCCTGCTGATGTTCTGTTTAAGTGAGGCCACCTCAGATTCAGATGGTTATAAATGTTTGTGATGGGTTAGAGCAGATCCTTCCCCCAGTAGAGTCAATTCACTACAACTCAGAATCTGGAAGGTTGGAAGAAGTGAAATTGTATTTTTTTTACAGTGTAACAGTGCAAGGAGAATAAACTGCTACAGAATATAATCACCTTAAAGAAGATGGGGATGGGGTCAAGTGGCAGCAAAGCAGCAGCCAAAACAGTGGTAGGGGAAGATAGCAGTGGGCACATCAGAAGCAGCAAAGGGGGAGATCAAAGCTGTGCTTCCAGACACAGCTGTTGTTGCTCCAATGAAATTATATTAACTAATCCATTGTTGCCATTTTGTGGCCTGTCCCTGGAATGTTCACCTCTCCACTCAGACTCCAATATTCTTCTAAGTTTCTCTGTTTCAAATTTTTCATGTCTGAGCTAGAAATGTGGCTCAAACATCCACAATGTAAGGCTCCCTGTTCAAGAAGTTTAGCAATAATTCCTTAATCAAGTTTGTTGCTCCAGAGAGACCCACACCATTTTGCAACTTGCCAGAGAAGCAGCAGTTATTTCCATGATACCTTATAACCTCCAAATGCCACGTCCCTTGTGGCACTGCAACAAAGGCAGCCAGATGCCCAAAGGACCTTCCTCTGTCATCTTAGCAGTTCCCTTTCCTCCTCTCTTTTGAAACCAGCATCCAGCTTCACAATCTCCAACCATTTCTGTATTATCCTTTGGATCTGAGAGGTGGAATGCAAGTGCTCCTCAGCTGCAGAGGACACAGCAGCATGCTGTCTGTAAGCCTGGAGGTCTCAGTGAGGATTTGAATTTTGAGATGTAATTAGGCTTTCCTGTATATTCAAGACAGCAATGGTATCAGGTAATACTCCAATCTTTGATTAGATGTGATAGATCTATCACACAGTTTTGCTAAACTGCTTTCCTTCACGTTTTCCCTCTTTTTGTTTGGTTTTCAGATGCTTCTTAAGGGCTCTGCTAATGCATGACACATGATTAGTTTGTTCTGTGTGTTCTCTTTCCTATTCATAGTGGCTGTGTTACTGATGTTGTGCACTATGGGGATGAAAGTCAGTAACCAAAGTTACCAAAGTAGGCTTTAGAAGGAAAACTTAATTTTATTAGCTCAGGAGGTGTAAGGAATTTGAGCCATGCTGAGACAACATCACAAGGTAGGTCACACCCAAGGGCTGACATTATCTCTCAGGAACACACACTCCTGGGGTGTCTTATTAATTATATTTAATTGCATGAAAATTAATGATCTTTTTCAGTGACTACTGGGCTCTTCTGCAGCTGCAAGACAAACTATATTAACTTTGATTTTTATGTTTCTTGGTCTTTGAGCAGCTAGATGCTTTCACTTTATCTTAATTCACTCTACTCTCCTAGTGTATAACTAATTTAATGGGTTTTATTGTTTACCAACGCCATTGCTTTATGCTTTCAATAAGAAATTTGCTCTGCTATCTTTATTGTGTTCATCATCTGTGTCTAAGAGCAAGTTTACCTTATTTACCTTGATCCTTCTTGATCTGAGAAGGGTTTAAAAGCCATTTGCTAATATATCTAAGGAACACAATCCATGATTCTATTAGTCTCTGGTTCATCTTAGATTTAGACACTGTCAAGACTACCAAGATGCCTATAATCAAACCTATGCTTCTGGTAGCAAACTTCAGGAGCTCTGTTTAGCAGATGTAGTAAACTAACACATCCTCCAAACTTTGATACTAATATTATAGACCATAGGCCATTGAAACACCAGGATTGAAAAACTCAAACAAGAATCTATTTCTGAAAGAGTTTCCCAGCTCACAGACAGGTATTTTGGGTTTCCATTTGACTTGACGAATCTTAGTCCCTGTTGGATGCTCCTATACTCTCTCTGATACTCTCATGTACTCCATAGACCTGTGACCCTTACTAAACAAATTCAACATTCAAGACATTTCTAATTTTGATAACCTTTTGTTGACTATAGAGCGTGGCTGATTTAATGGAGTAACTGTAAAAAAAAAGCTGGAAGAAATGATGAATGAATTGAGAAAAGCTTGGTCTGAGCAAATAAGGATGATGCTGTGCTATCACTGCTGAGTGTTATTCATTATACACTACAAGCACTGCTGCAGAATAATTAGTGATGAACACTTAGCAAGCTCAGTGTATCTTAAGAGCCCAAAAGAATTAATTTGGGGCTTAAATAACCTTCTGTTAATTTTTAGGGCATGTTAGACATATTTCTACTGACACTGAGCCTCATACAAAAATAGTCTTTTCTCAAATCTTCCAAATGTTTCCAACACCATAATGAGCCTCACTTTTAAAATCAGTATCTCTTCATGGTAAACACAATACTGAACACTTGAAAGATCCAATGCAGCCTACACCTATAAAACTTACTCTTTGTACTAATGTGGTCTTAAAGTTGTGACTCATAAGAGCATCTTTTTATTGAAAGTATAAAAATAAGGTCTAAATGAGTATAGAAAAATGAATTTAAGACACCAACTGCTTATTCTTTGCTGTATGGCATTTGAGATGCTGTTTAAAAACAGTTACAGCCTCAATAAGGAAAGAAAAGATCATACTCCATAGGAAAGTTACAACCAATTTCAGGTCATTTTTGCATTGATGTTGGTGATTCCATGTACAGCTGTACTTGATGACACCTTTTACTTCTCCAGTTTGAAACAACATAAAAGTAACCAGGGCAAAAATTTGCAGGAAACTTTCTGTTTATTACTCTTTAGCTTCAAAATAGCTGTTTAAAACTCATCTCTGCACTTAAGGGGTGATGTCAAGTACCTACATGAAGCAGACTTACTTGGTGACAGGCAAAGGCATAAAATGGTCAAATGGTTGGAAGCTGAATTTCGAGGACAACTGCCTGGCATTTGTCTCATCTTTTTGAAATGAGAATAATTAACTACTACAACAACTAGAGTGAGAAATCTAGTACCTCTTTTAGACTTCTTTAAACCAGTGTAGCAGAGGTTCTTTTTAAAACTCCTGTAGTCAGAACCCTTTCTGATTAAATGTAAATGTTTTGATGCACTTTAGTCTGTTCCTCACAAAGTCAGACTAGATTATTGTAGTGGCCTCTACTAGGCTTATAATACAGTTTCTGTTCACACCTGCTCCTTAGTCTGGTCTCTTCTCAGAGGTAGTAAGTGATAGAACAAGAGGGAATGGCCTCGAGCTGTGGCTGGATAGGTTTAGACTGGATATTGGGAAATTTTTTTCCCAGCAAGAGTGGTCAGAGATGGGAATGGGCTACCCAGGGAGGCGGAGGAGTCAGCAGTCCTGGATGTGTTCAGAAGTGGTTTGGATGTGGTGCTTGGGGATATAGTTTAGGGTGAACCTTGTAGAGAAGGTATATTGGTTGGACTTGGTGATCTTGAGAGGCTTTTCCAACCTGAATGATTCTGTGGTTAGTAGCATGGGTTTTCTCCAGCCTTCAAGGCTGATACATTCTCTCTGGTTCTGTCTTTACAATCTCCTGTAGATCTCCCTAAAATTTGTGTTATTTATTGTAATTACTTATTATAAATCTAAATGTTTATCTTTTTTCTCTGCAGTAGATGCAAATATCACATAATATGCTGCAGGAGGCATCTTCAGTGCAAGATGCAATATGTGTTTTGAACTAATACTGCAGCCAAGTACTAAGCATTCCATCCTTAAGAAGAGATTAATTAGGTTGGTTACTCTTGGAAAATTCATCTGCTGAGGGAAAATGGACAGGAAGAGAACCTTCAAGATATTTGCCTCATTACAGGACTTCCAAATGAAGATATGTAGACTTCTAGATTAATATATGTAATTGAAAAAATATTTTTAGGTACTATGAAAGATAAATCCTAAAATAACTCTTCACAACTCATTACATAAAAAAAGGCCACTTTATGGAGAAGCAACTCTCCTTGGAGCTGGTATTTCTAACAAACTGTTGACAACCTACAGAGTTGTCTAATGACAGTGCTAGAATTGGCTTTTGCTTCCTTTAAACCATCATTGTATTGAACCATGTAACCAGAAAATCACAGCACAGTGATCTCTCTGTATGTTAATCCTTGTATGAGAACTTAATGACTTGTCTGCTCATCTTGGAGATAATAACCTGCACAATGAAAACAAGAGCTGTCTGGGTGGCTTTGCATAAATCACTTTCTAAGAGTGAAAGAAAACCTCTATGCAGAAGGTAAGCTATGAGATTGCTCACATTTTTTTGGCATGAGCTCTGGTAATTGGCTTAAAGCATCCATGAGGACAGGCTGAGAGAGTTGGAGCTCTGCAGCCTGGAGGAGAGAAGGCTTCCAGGAAACCTTGGAGTAGCCTTCCAGTATCTGAAGGGGGCCTGCAGGAAGGCTGGGGAGGGTCTATTGACAAGGTCTTGTAATGACAGGACAAGGGGCAATGGGTTTGAACTGGCAGAGGGGAGATTGAAACTGGATGTTAGGAGGAAGTTGTTTGCAGTGAGGGTGGTGAGACACTGGCACAGGTTGCCCAGGGAGGTTGTGGCTGTTCCCTCCATGGAGGTGTTCAAGGCCAGGTGGGAGGAGGCCTTGAGTGACCTGTGCTAGTGGGAGGTGTCCCTGCCTATGGTAGGGGGTTGGAACTGGATGATCCTTGTGGTCCCTTCCAACCTTACCATTCTATAAGGTGGTGGATAAATAGACAAAAAGCAAAAAAATGTATATATTCTTTCCTACTTCAGTAAAATATTTAATGTCTCAGAATGATTGACCTTTCACAAGCAAAACCCTGCTGGGTGCTTGTAAATACCAGCATCTCATCCAAGGACCTGAGAAAATGCAATATGTGGAAGAAAGAAATGGAGGTTAACAACTGAAAACTGAGATACTTGTTAAACTTTTACAGGAAAACATGAAAGATCTGAGCCTCTTTAAGTAGGAGGCCTGGCCACCCTGGGTTATGGGTTTGTGATTTACCAACTCTCTGCAGAAAATAGTTCCTATGATATGTCCCAGAGAAAACACATCTGTAATTAACTGAACAAATGCAGCAGAAAGAGCACCTACTCTATCTCTTAGTAAGAAGGCACAGCCTGCAGAGCAAATTACTCTGGCATGTGTAAGTTGTGAGTGCTTGAACATCCATGCAACCTGAAGAAAATTAGTCTGTAACTTTATTTCCAAACACAAGAATGGGAGGAGAGGGAAAGGTTCTGTTCTTGTTCTTGTGCTACTGGATAATATACTTCTGCTTTCCTCTCAATGAATAAAGATATCCCAATTTTGGTCTTCTACACCTTTAAGATTAAAGTAGGGAGGGAAATATCCATCAAACTGTACAGATAGTAATACCTGTGGGTGCTTGGAGAGTCTTGCCTTTGCTTCCCTCATGCTGTCTTTTGTTGTTGGAGTTCCTACCATAAGACAATACAAACTCTTTAAGATAAGCACTATATCTTTATTAGTAATTACACAGAGCTAAGGATCCGAGGATAAAGAAATAAAAAGAGCAGGAAAGATAGAAAGAATCAGGGCTGGAAAAAATGGTAAATGGGCACTTTGAGTACTCTCTCTGCTGTACTCTAAGTAGTGATTTAGATAATGAAAGAGCAACTACTGACACATTGACAGAGGATGCAAGAGTTGTCAAGGACTGCAAGATGCCAAAGAAAAGTGGAGGAAATATAAATATTAATGCTAAATTATGCAATGAATGTACTTTAGATTCTGTTGAGAAACCACCTCTTTTCCTAACCATTGCTTACATTCCTCTCTTGTTTCGAAATAATTAGGAAATTATCTTTTCTCAGGCAACGTAGATGATTTGCTCCACTTCATGTAAATGTATAACTTACAGGGTGCACCTCGTTAATAGCTTGAATAGAGCAAAGTTGTATTAGAAATGGTGATTTAATCTTAAATAGTCAGCTGAGTGATGTCAAAATGATGCAGAGAAGCTCAGCTTCTGGAGCCAAAGTGGAGACTGGGGAGGGATTATTGACAAGGTCTTGTAATGACAGAAGAAGGGCCAATGGGTTTAAACTGGCAGAGGGGAAATTGAAAGTGGATGTTAGGAGGAAGTTGTTTGCAGTGAGGGTGGTGAGACACTGGCACAGGTTGCGGCTGCTCCCTCCTTGGAGGTGTTCAAGGCCAGGTTGGATGAGGCCTGGAGTGACCTGTGCTAATGGGAGGTGTCCCTGCCTATGGCAGGGGGTTGGAACTGGATGATCTTTGAGGTCCCTTCCAACCTTACCATTCTATGATCCCTGGATGGCTGACTGCTTTAGCGTGGAAGAGGACAGGCAGCCCTGCATCAGGGTGAGGTAGCTCAGTGGAAGCATTTGGATGGGCAGATAACATTTAAGCTGCTACTCATTTTTGAGCCACTAGTAGACCATACATGCAAGCCATAGTAGACCATATAAGCTTCTTCTCTAGAAGCTTTGATGCATAGTTTGAGTTTTAGTATGCTATACACAGCACAGTAATATACCCTTGTTCTGAGAAATGTTAAACATGCTCCAGGAAACAAAAGAAAATACTCCTGTATCCAAAAGGATTACATATTCTGACATGAAATCCTGAAATTGACTATCTTCTGTAACTGCTGTGGAGGGAGCACCATAACTTTACAGGCAGAAGGGAAGAGTGTCACTGAAAGAGGATCTCATCTGAATTTGGAAATAATTAATAGGCAGTGTTTATTTTTCTTAGCTATCTGCATAGCTCCAATTTATGTTAATAGACATCACACATTGACTGAATGAACTCTTTAGTGTTCAAAGCAGTTGCACTTCTTGTCAGTAAGGAGCTGTAATGCATTCTATGAGTATTGTTGGAGAACATCACACTGGACATTCTGTATTTCCCCAGAAGTTATTAAAGGTTGCTTTACACTGTGAGTAGTGGTTAAAGGTTTGTTTAGCTGCTGTGTGCAGTGAATAATTGAATGGTTGAATGCTTTCTGTGGATGCTCACACCACACTTCCTCTGGCATCTGTTTTAGTTTCGTGTGTTTATAATATCCAACAGCAAAATTTATACCTGAAGAACTTAGTTTCCTAAAATGCCTTTGATTTATATTCCTCATTTATATTGCCATAGCATTTGAAGCCAGGCTGTTATCAAAGTGCTATAGAGGAAATATCCTCTCTATAAAAAGCACAATCAACAGCATCTATCCTGTAAGCTGTTGCTTCATAGGAATATCTTTGTCCCTGAGTGAAGCACTTTTGAAACACTACCCAGGAATAAGGAACCAGCTCTGCAGGACTTCTTCTTTTCTTCCTTTTTCTTTTTTTTTTAAAGGAGGTAACACAAATAATAAAGATTTTATAATTCAGTGTTCTTCTACAATTCATCACTACGCTATGAAACATAAGGCAGATGATAAATATCTTCAAATATTTGATAAATGAATAAAAATGCAACCAGCTAATTATTATAATTACCTCCAAAAGCCTATATTCTGAAATAAGTTATCTCTAGTGCAAAATGAAGCAGTCAGACAGTGCTGGGTACAAAATAATCCATGTGATCTTAATTCTGCTCATCTCTGTGCATTCACAGGGTAGAAAGAGGTATTCTTAGCCTTTCTAGGGCCTGAGTTCTTAAAAGCAGTCTTTTAACACATGCTTTTCATTTCACTGGTACAGGATTTAAAACAACAAGCTTCATTAGATATGATTACAGTGTCTCCATCACAGCTCCTTAACCATTGCAAGGCAGATTTGAGATACATTGGTGCCAAGTCAGCTCACTTTAGTGTCCCTTCACAAGCTTCTGAGAGGACAACCACATTGCTGCAGGTGGACCTAAGTGGCCTGGGGGCTAAAATGTTTTATAGCATTGTTCAGGGTCCCTTTGCCAGGAAGGGGAAGTGATAGAGGCAGCTGAAGATCTCTACTCCCAGCCTCAGTAGCTGCACTTACAAAGACTTTAGGTTGCAGTCCCCAGGACTTATTCTCTAAAACTTTAAGAATTAAAGGATGTATAGTGTACCTCTTCCAAAAGTAAGCTGGAAAGAGGTCTGTAAATGTACACCAGGCACCCTTTTCCACTCACCTCTACTGAAAAGGTTTGTGTTTAAATTTCACACAGTCATACTCACATCCTGAAGTACCAGTCTATTACTCTGAAAACTTCAGAGCAGTTATTTTTCATGTTTTGATGGTGGAATTGAATTTTCCTTGTGCCAAGGAATATCAACATATTCTTTCTCTTAGAGTTCTGAATAATCATAAGTTACAGCAAGCCTGAATTAGGTCCACGTTTTCCAAGACGAGCTTAAAACATAAGATTAATGGCTCTACAAACCTGTTAAATTGTCCTTTGCATTTCTATATAGATCCCATTATTCCTAGAAAAAAAAACTTGAGGACACTTCAGGTTTTGTCAGAACTAACACAACCTCTCTTATCTATGGAGCTTGGGTTCCCAGCTGTTGGTTAGAGGATGTGCTTTTCTTATTACCCTCATCTGGTACTAAATGATAAGGAGGACAACAACACTCCATTTTCCACCTAGCTGTTGCAAAGGAAGGCTTCTATTGTTACATGGGGCACTGTCAGTGGTTAATATTAATCTCTGAGAATCTAATAATCTAATGAAATCATTTGCATCAGGGCCTATTTTATATGCTGTTCCTTGCAGTACGTCTGCAGTAGCATGAAGAAAGGGCTTATTTTTCACCATTTGAGCATCTTGTAGCATGGGTGTGTTCAGCACATCAGTTGGATTGCTTTAAACAATGAGAAACACTGCATCTGCTGCAAATGAATTGATCCAAACAATGAGAAATACAGCACTTCTGAAATGAATCCTTTGGCAAAGTGCTGCAAAGTTCTCAAGTGCTGGCGTTCTAAAGTCCCATGGTGTCTGATTAGGAATGTCCAGAAGATGAGGCAAACCAACCCTCATGGCCTTCTTTCCTCCTTTTCTCACCCTTTATTAAATATAAAATGCCTATTGACAACCTTACTCTGAGAATCACAGAATCATCCAGCCCCTCAGGGTCACGAAGTCCAACCTAGAACCCTGCTCTACAACATCCACCTTAAACCATAGCCCTAAGCACCACATCCAAATGACCCTGAAACACATCCAGGCTGGGTGACTCCCACCTCCCTGGGCAGCTCATTCCAGTCCCTGACCACTCTCTCCATGAAAAACTTCTTGCTAATGTCCAATCTAAACCTCCCCAGTCTCAGCCTGAGGCCATTCCCCCTTGTTCTGTCTCCAACTACCTGTGAGAAGAGCCCAGCAGCAGCCTCTCCACAATGTCCAGTCCATCTTTAAGGCTCTTTTGGAATGTCATGTTTTTGATAAACCCAGACACTCAGAAAAATCTCTTCAGCCTAATGCTCGCTTGCTGACTCTGCTCTTGTCTTTCCCTAAACAGTCCTCCTTACCTCTAATCTGAACTTCCACCTGAGGCAAGTATGGCTATTTGCTAAGCAGGTGTGAGTAATGCATAGTTCCACAGACTTGTATGATGTGTTCTGCTCTCCAAATTCATCTTCTCAAGGAAGATCTTAAGGATTTCTATTAAAGTGTGCACATGTACATACACAATGTGTGTGTATGGACTGAATGATCTTGGAGGTCTCTTCCAACCTGGCTGTTTCTTAAGATGTATGAACACTTCCAACTGGAAAGCCTATAGTTGCAGTTCTTACAAAATATCTCCACAGAATCACAGAATTAACCAGGTTGGAAAAGACCTCCAGAATCATCAAGTCCAACCTATCACCTAAGCCCTCTGATTAGCTAACCCACGGCACTAAGTGTCTCATGCAGCCTCCTCTTAAACACCTCCAAGGATGGTGACTCCACCTCCCTGAGCAGCCCATTCCAATGCTAATTACTCGTTACATGAAGAATTTCTTCCTAATGTGCAGCCTAAACCTGCCCTGGTGCAGTTTGAGACTGTCCCCTTGTGTCCTGTCACTGGGTGTGACCAGGGACTGGGTGTCTTGTTCTGTCGCTGGGTGACCAGAGACAAAGAGCCAGGGCAATTCTTTCCACTATCTGACCATCACAGTAAAAAAGTTTTTTAGGTTAAAACAGGATTTGTTGGCTTCAGTTTGCCCATTTCCCCTTGATAATTCACTGCACACCATAGAATCATAGAATGGTAAGGTTGGAAGGGACCTCAAAGATCATCCAGTTCCAACCCCCTGCCATAGGCAGGGACACCTCCCACTAGCACAGGTCACTCAAGGACTCATCCAACCTGGCCTTGAACACTTCCAGGGAGGGAGCAGCCACAACCTCCCTGGGCAACCTGTGCCAGTGTCTCACCACCCTCACTGCAAACAACTTCCTCCTAACATCCACTTTCAATCTCCCCTCTGCCAGTTCAAACCCATTGCCCCTTGCCCTCTCACTGCAAGACCTTGTCAATAGTCCCTCCCCAGCAGTAATTTATCAATATTGACAAGACATCTGTGAGCCACCTTGTCTTAAGGCTGAGCTATTACAGCTTTTGCAGTCTCCACCCTTTAGTCATCTCTGTTACCCTTCTTAGGATTAGTTCCAGTAAGCCCCTGACTTTGCTGTAGAAGTGGACTCAGCCTTCCATACATCTCTGACCAATGCTGAGCAGTGAGGATGGATCATTTCCCTCAGCCTGCTGGCAAGGCACTGCCTACAGCAGCCTGGGAGGCTGTTGGCCGCCTTTGCTGCAAGGGCACATTGCTGGCTCCAGCTTCTTTCTCCCTTTTTTTAATATACCCATGAAAGTGCTTGCAAAAACTGCAACCTAGGTGGTATAATAAAAGCTTTATCTATAAAGACTATTCACTGCACCAACTACTATATGAAAGGAGCTGGAGGGTTTCAGACCATATGTTTTTCTTCTTTAGGGAGTGAGAAGCTATCCCACTGGTTGAACTGATCCAGTTGGACTTTCATGTAGTTGTGAGCATTCCTCATCTGGGGTGAAAGGGTTGGGTGATAAGTGCACATGTTTGGGTGCAAGTGCTAGATTGCAAGAACTGTCCTCAGGCTCTGTTTTGAGGTTACCACACTGGCTTAGCTCTTTGGTTGTGTCTGGGCAGGTCTCTCCTGAAGACTGGGCTCTGGTGGTGGTGTCTGGGCAGGTCTCTCCTCAAGACTGGGCTCTGGTGGTGGTGTCTGGGCAGGGCTCTCCTCAAGACTGGGCTCAGGTGCTATGCTTCTGCTGATGTTGATAGATAATTTGTAAATTGTGTTGTCAACACAACATTTAATCTGCTCATAAACAAACCTTTGATTAATTCTTCCAGTCTGTGTCTTCTGGACAGGATTTACAACATTCTACTTGTTTGGATGAAAAATAGAGAGAGACAAACTGTCACCACTGAGAAAAAGAGTATTTTTTTCCTTCACTTTGCAGCTTAAGAATCATTTTATCACAACTTTACTGTATGAAAATGGTAGAAGATTTAAATTTGTGACTGATGATGCAGAAGCTGTAAAACTCAACGGACTCAAGAGCCTTCATACGAAATACTCAAGCTACACACATTTTAGGCCAAGAACATCCAGTTCACAATGGAATAGAAACTTGGAAGCATTATTCCATGATCAATGCATAGGATGATGCTAGCCAATGACATTTGAAAGAGCTGTTTATTTATAGCCTCAGCTGAACGTTGCAACACAGCTGGAGGAAAAAATGAGTAATTTCAAAGACAAATAATTCAGAAGGAGATCTGTTGGGGATGGGGGTGTTGAGTTGACTGTGTCTGGACCCTCGATAGCATTAAAACAAATAATTTGAAGGAGTAAGGCTTTGCTTTACTGACCTTGTCTTTTGTTATCACATTAAATTTAACTCACAGCTCAGAGGATCGCATTAGTTTGGCTTTGAGATATTTTTCATTTATGTGTGCCTTTGAATCAGCACACCACCACCTCTGTTGATTTAGTCCACTCAAGATGTATGTATAGTTCTGAAGCACTGTTTATGTAAGGATCTTATATCACTCTCAGCACAGCTACCATCCAACAACTTCAGCTTGAAAATTAGAAACCGAATGCCACCGGAATAAAATTCAATTCCTATCTAAATGATTATGATACAACATATACAAGCAGTTTGTGGCTGATATGGAAAGATTAAAGCAAATAGCTATCTATTAATTCCAGGAGTATCAGAAATGTAAATAAGAACCTGACACACCAATTCCTTTTTTTTTAAGTGCTAGCTAGTTTCTGCCACCCAACACTCTCCAGGATAAAATACATTTTTGCATTTCTGAGTTTGCATATTTGCAGCTTTAAAGCCAACTTTGCTACTTTTTCTTTTCCTTTTTTTTTATGCTGTACCTTCTGTGTTGTTTATAAGAACACAACAACAGTTTCTCTTCTTTGACACATTGAAGTTCATAAAGTTACAGTGAAAAGCCTGTTCCTAAGGAAGGACAGCAATAGATTGATGTTTGTAGATAGTTTGTATATAACACCCAGGGTAATACTAATCCAAATATAGAAAGTAATTACACTGACCTTGATATCTGTCATCATTATCTTGCTTATAGCACAAATGTTTGGCGAAGAATGTCATCAAAACCATAGTTTTAGATCTATTTCCAGGAAGAAACTCCTTTTAATCATTGCTCTACAAATATTGTGATTCTAAGGATACAAAAATATCAGTGTATCTAATCACCATAATTGTTCCAAGGGAAAATTAAGATAAACCTCCTTCGTAGATTTCATTCCAATGGCTTTCATGTAGCAGCACTTGCACTGTCAAAGCATTTCAAAACACTGTTTTGTACAGGATTATCTTGTTCTTTGGAGAAAATAAAGGGTGAACCCAATGATTTCAGGGAGTTAAA
>VWYK01008960.1:348-10924 GCA_013399775.1 Semnornis frantzii | reverse complement strand
TTCTATGATTCTATGATTAATACAAATCCTTGGTTTGGGACTTTCTTCATTATTTGTTACTATCCTCCTTTCACAGATGTCCTAGTCTTTAAAGTGACCCAGGTTGTTATGTAAACAGGAACTGTTGTGTGCAGTGACTTAGTTAGATGTGTTTCACTGTTGATATGCTGGGATTGTGTTTTTGCACCATAGGAAATGTGTAGTTTTTACTGTCTTTATTACAGTGGCTAAATTGAGATGATACTTTTAACAATAAAGTGAGACAAAATTTCTTTACAACAAACTTTGGAAAGTGAGTCTTAGTTTCCTCTAAGGATATCTCCAATTTTCTGTGACATCTGTAAAAGCATTTAGGCAAGTCTCATCCCTAGAGCAAAGAGAATCTATACTGTAGTTATGACTTCTTATTAGATTTGTAATAGTAACGGTCTTGGTGAAACTGGATTGGAAGGCTTGCAGAGGAAGCTCCCTTTCTGTGTGATGATTTCTTACTGTGATGAGTCTTCAAGTTGTAAAGGATGGGGTAATTAATTAATGCGAGATGATATATAAAAATATTAACAGTTTATTAATATTAAATATTCAGAACTCGCATCACCTCCATCACCATTTAATAGTAATATTAACAGGTTCTTTGCAACATTAGGAAACTATGTACAGGTTATAACAGGATCTGGAAATAGTTATTAAGTATATACATTAATTAAACTCGATATAAACTGGAAGAGAAGGCTTTGTGGTCAGTATGCCGCCTGCTCACTAGATAAGCATAGGACATAAGGAACAACTTTCTGCTTAGGGCAGAAGGCAATTAATAATTCCAAGAGGCTTTGGCATTTACCCACAAAATTATTATCTGACAGTACCCAAGGCTCGTAGCAGGGTTGCTGTCGGTAGCCGTCAGANGTGGGCAGAAGGCTTCCAGGTGCAGGCAGATATCTTGCGGTGTCTGGCGGTGCAGGCCAAATGCGTGGAGGTATCACAGGCAGCAGGCACGGGCACGGCACACCGTGTAATGGCAAAGGGCAAAAGGTAAAGGCCGAAAGGCAAAGGCGGCCTACTCTCAGCTGACCTCCCTTTTATCCAATGCAGCCCGAGACAAATGGGCCTTTGGACACAGGATAGCCAATCCAATGGCAGTTAGCCAAGATTTGCCCATATTAGGTGAAACCATAGGCCTGCTCCACCCTTCTTCAGGAAGAACACAGCCTTGCACAAGACAACCCTGTGCACCTTGTTTACCACAGGGTCTGGGCAGGCAACGGACCCCAGACTCAGTGGCTCCAGGCCCTTTGTCCCTTTTCCCGCCGTTGCTCTCCCCCAAAACAGCAGGAGGAAAGCAGAAAAATATGCCTGGGCAAACCAGGAAAGGTGTAAACCCAATTTGGCCTGCCTAGGCCTACCACGACACAAGTCTTCTGAGAAAATCTGATGTCTGTGAGTGGAAGAACGGTGACCTTTCCTTTGTTAGGCTTTTCCTTTGTCTAGGCTTTGGAGCTACAGTAGAAGGCAGAGGATGTTGGGAAGCTGACACACTAGAGGACGAAAATAGAGAAGTAGGTGAGACATTGGCTATCTAACATATGCAATACTCCTAATCCTCCTTTTGTGTAGGAGTCCCACTTAATGGGAGACACGCAGACTGGAAAGTGGGATGTTTGTGGCATCCTGCTGCAGACTGTGGTGTGAAAATGAGGACTTCATGAAGTGAGTTGGGACCTATAAATTAACATACAATGTGAGGTTTTATGACACTAAACAAGTCTTCTTAGGGGTTGATAAAATAAAATAATAAACATAAAATAATAAACATAATAAACAGGCAATAACATAATAAACATAGCTAAACAAAATAGCTCATAGAAATAATCAGAATATGGCTTTAATTCAGTGGCTTTCCCTGTCAGCTCAAGCGTGGGTTAGCTACACTGCAGAAAGCTGCCCTATTTATGTCTCTGAATACGATGTTCAGGTACTATGTTGATGAACACACATAAAAGCATGTCTAGATTAACAAGGGGCATTAAACTTTGTGGCAAGGAAACAGAAGATGATTGTCTGAGCATTGAGCCTTCTTTTAAAAAGAGCTTCGTTCTGCATGACCTTTTTTATTGCCTGGCTTAAATAAAGGATGGAGCTTATACTTTATCCTTTAGGCTCATGGAGCTGGAGTGCAGATAATATGCTATTTTCCTATCAAAGGAACTTGGGCCTTGGCTAAATGAAAAGATAAAGCCTTTAATTTTAGCCTTATCTGTAGGTTTCTATATCTTCTTCATCAGTTGCAGTAGTTTCTGAGTAAAATGAATGGAATACATTTTAAGTAGTGCATCTCATGGCTCTTAAAAAGAAAGAGGCAATAGACTACTTGAGTGTGAATGACAGAAAAGTGCCTTCACCATCAACAGCCCAAGTCTCTCTCTGTTGCCAAGAAGAAAGACTCAAAGTAAAATTTCACGACTGCAGGAGGAGCTGTGCTCAACAAGGTACTGTAATTCTGAGTATTTTTTTTTTTTTAAAGTTCTATCCCTTGTAAATTGTATTGACTTCAAGAGGACCAGCTCCAGTATTAAAGGTGGGAATGCAAGTATTCCCTGGCCTTGTTAAGCTGGTGACAAAAGGGCAGTAACTGGGATGAAGAAACTTCTTTTTTATTAATAGCTGCTCTCTACTTCTCTTCATCTTGTTGCTGGCTAAAAGCAAGCTGGGGAAGGATGTGAGAAGGATCATCTCCTGCCTGCCAGGGTTGCTCCTGTAGTGACAGACATCAGTATGTGCTGGGGGTTGGTGGCAGATGGACATGTTCCAGAACTCAGAGAAATTACTCTGCGGATCTTGTTCCTTCTTGAAAGGAAGTTTGTAGTTATGCATTTGAGGCCTCTTACACCAGGTTTCTGACAAAGTTAAACAAAACAGAGTTATTAGCAAAGAGAAAAGGGGTAACCAGTATGAGAAGTGTCTACAGCAGTAGCAGCATCATGTTCACAGCAGTTCTGATTGTCACATTGTTTTGATTTTGCTAAGTGTTTAGGACACAATATATTGTTGGATGGGCTGTCACAGCAAGGAGGGATGAACTGATGTGCACAGTATAATACATAAAATGTTGAATACAACTTCCTGAAACTTTAAAGACTTGTATTTCTGCTGTTAATGCCTGGATAGCGAGTTACGGGCTGTAAATACAATAGTTCTTTCAAACCAGAGTGCTAGACAAGTCAAAAAACACTGGGAGGGGATTTTTAGACCTTCTTAATCATGGAGATGAATTTAGTAGCTAAACCGGGATACGTTTCCTGTGGAGCTGGTAAGTTAAAGGATGTGTTTGCTGAACAACCTCAGGTCACAGGCCTGTACCTCTGAATACCGTCCTAAAGCGTGTGTTGTCATAGTCACAGGGAAGACAATCTGCATTCCACGAGCTATTTCTGCCTCACAGTGATTTCACTGAATAACTGCTGTAGTGTTTGTACCCAAAGAGCATTCAGGAAGAGCATGTATTCTGCTGTATTTTTGCCACGGAGCGTCCTTTACACCACCTGTGTTAGCCTTTGTTCGTGCTGTAGCCGTGTTGCATTTCTTTTCCCGCACTATGCCAGATGTTTGATGTTCAGCCTCTCTATTTTATATGTAATGGGAAAGGGGAAAGTTACTCCCTACCTCATTCCTCTGTACAGAACAAGTATGAAACAGGAATGCTTATTGATATAAATCCATTGCAAAGAGCCTAGCATTAAGAGGAAATTAACTGTCTTCCAGTGAGGCTGCATTGTGATTATTCCTAACAAAAAAATCCTAACAGGTTGGATGTGTTGTGAAATAGACTACTGGTCTGCTTAATGCCTGATGTTAAGCAACCACTATGTGAATTTTACAGTCACATCTCTTGTGTTACACGGAAACCGTGTTTTATTGGAAGTCTTCTGATCAGTTGCTTATCAATACCACTGCAGTGACTTTGATAGAATTAGCTTAAGAACTTTGTTTGCACAGATGAAGTCAGTGTATTGCTGAACCTGCCGTCTGATCAGCTGGAGATCACACCCCTTCTCTCAAAACTTAGTGTCACTGATGCCCTTGGTGTTGCCTGAACACACAGAAACCCTTGCTAATGACTTCTTTAAAGCTATAACTCTTTCCACATAAAACTATTGTGCCTGGTGTTTGCAGAATTAATTCGCTGACCAGCCAGCTTGCAGGCTGCAGTTACACTTTACTTTCTAAAGGCTTATTTCAAAATGTGATTTATATTTTGCCTTCATTAGATGATTCTGAATCTCAGAGTCAATCCTCAAGCCCAACTGGAAGGTCTCCTCGCAGCTCTGTGTATTGCATAACCCTCTAGAGTACAAGCTCCAGAGTTGATGTAGAAATCTGTAGGAAGTGGAACATAAATGCTGAGTGTACCCTCAGCAGGTTTGCAGGTGATAGGAAGCTGGGAGAGGTGACTGACACACCAGAAGGCTGTTCTACCACCCAATGAGATCTGGACAGGCTGGAGAGCTGGGCGAAGGTGAACCTCATGAAGTTCAGTAAGCACAAGTGCAGAGTCCTGCATCTGAGAAGGATTAACATCAGGCACCAGTGCAGGCTGGTCATCCTGCTGCAAAGCAGCTCTGTAGAGAAAAACCTTGGAGTCCTGGTGGAAAGGGACAGCAATGTGGCCTTGTGGCCAAGAGAGCCACTGATATCCTGGGGTGCGTTAAGAAAAGTGCATACAGCAGGTCTAAGGAGGTTCTCTTCCCCCTCTACTCTGCCCTGGTGAGACCACACTTGGAATACTGTGTCCAGTTTTGGGCTGCCCAGTTCAAAAGAGATCTGCTGGAGAGAGTTCAGCTATGAAAATGATTAAGGCACTTGAGCATTCCTCCTATGAAGAAAGACTGAGAGACATGGGGCTGTTTAGTCTTGAGAAGAGAAGTCTGTGAGAGGATCTTATCAATGTCTATAAACATCCAAGGGGTGGGTGTCAAGATGAAGGTGCCAGTCTCTTTTTGGTGGTGCCCATTGACAGGACAGAGAACAACAGGTACAAGATAGAACACAGGTGGTTCCTCCTTGTCCTAGTCTTGAGCCATGAGCTGCCCAGGGCAAAAGGACAGAAAATGTATTTTATGGCCTTTCAAAGGAGTAAAATAATACTGATTGGATGTTTAAATGTATATAATTGTACATAGGATTTCCAAAGAAGTATTCAGGTGAAAGGTATGCATTCACAAATGTGTATACCCCCCCCCCACACACACACCAGGCCTACCACAGGCTTCCACAGGCCTTTTGGCATTGCTGAAAATTTGCTGCTAGCCAAGGCCAGAAGACAAACCAAGACAAGGCACTCACTTATCCTGAGATGGAGAGAAAAGACAGAGCAAATTGGCTGTGCATGCTCTTAAATAGGGACACACAGGAAATCAGAATAGAGTAGTAAATTACAATATCCTGGGACAAGCCATCTGTCTCCCTTGGGACTCTCTAGTTTCTGGAGGAGTTTTCTTTATAGTTATACCAATTAACTCTTGGTTTCATTTCACCTACCACACACCTCAACATAAGAAGAAAATGCTTTACAATGAGGGTGGCAGAGCGCTGGAACAGGCTTCCCAGAGTGGTGGAGTCTCCTCTGGTGACTTTCAGGATGCACCCGAATGCTTTCCTGCGCTGCCTGCCCTAGGCAATCCTGCTTTGACAGGGGGGTCGGACTCCAGGGTCTCTGAAGGTCCTTTCTGACCCCTCACATTTTGTGATTCCTTGATTCGGTGTTACTGACTGACAATTGTATTACAGTAACAACACAGCTCACATCTTTGCAGCAGATCTGACTAATCTCCTTAGCTGGAAACTGAAAAGCCTGCTGACAAGTCAATTACCAGAAATATGGTTTAGATAGTGATGATACCAAAGTTTTTTTTAATATGTTGAGTAGTCCCTTGTGGCCTTGTTCAAATATACATTGCACTTGGTTGTGGGCAGATAATGTCTGCAGAAAGGCTGCATACATTTCTTCTTGGAGCATACACATAGTAACAAGCAAGAGAGAAGAGGTGACAGAGAAGCAGGTAGCTGAGAATGCAGGTACAAACTATCTGCCTGACTTTTCTGAATCAGGCATTAGAAGAGCACTCAGTTATTTTTCTGATGCTGCTCCATACCGTTGAGTATGGACAAGAAAACTTAATGTAAGTCTTTTTCCTCATACCAAGTAACATACCAAGGGTGCATTACAGCTGGGTTTGCTAGAGGCAGAAGACACCACACTCTGCTGTTGTATTTGATTCTACATTAACTTCACAATACCACATTGTGTACAGAGCAGCCAGTTGCACAACATCAATGAAGAAATGTTGCATTTCTGAATTCTGATTTCAAAATTAATTTATTCTGCACTCGAGAATAAAAATAATCTTTAAAATGTAAGATGGGAGTCTTACAGCTTGATTCTCACTGCAGTTTAATGGCAGACTTCTTAAAAAGAGCCTAAGTGGTCATGTGGCTGCTACCAAGCACCGGTAATTTCCTGTGCCTGCCTCATGTGAAAACTCTTGTAGTTGACTTTTTTTTTTGTTTGTTTGTTTGTTTTTGACCACAAGAAACCTCAGCCACTGTTGTGTTTGCTGTGGCTACATGTGTAGCAACCACAGAAAGATGTTTAAAACCACTGATCAAAGTTCTGTCTCTGCTGGACATATCTTTGACACGATTTTTTTTGTTTGTGCTCTTGCATTTGCTTTGGCTTTCATAATACAGTGGGATAAAATTTAAGAAAAAAATTTTTTTTTCCAGTTTTCAAACACTAATAGAAATGGCTGACTGATTGTCACCTTAGCTCTGAGTTTGGATAGTGGGACTAGAGCAGCAGGTATCATTAATAATTGCAGAGTTCGATACTGTGTATAGGACTCCGGTTACTACAGTAGCCTGAAAATGTGAATAATGTGGCTCATGGTTCATAGTGAGAACTGGGAAAGTCTCCAAGCTGAAATGTGCAATGGAAAGTATTAACACAGTAGAAGTAACTGAAGAGAATTTCATTTGGAGACCAAGGATTACCCTCTGTTAAACTAGGTATGTCTCACTCTGTATGGCGCTTGAAATCTTGTTTACTTTAGCAGTAGGACTTTCTGGTATATGATCATTGGGAAGTGCTTGGAGTTTACCTTACCTGTATCTTTGCTACCAGCTTCAGTCATTCTCCTTTTTTCCTAGCAATTTTTTTTTTAAGAACCTGTCATTGTCTTGAAACCCCACTACTACACTGCAAGGTGAGGCAGAGCAATGAACACAAAGATATCTCATGATACGTGATGAGGCTGGGACTTGTGTCTTGCTTGACATAATGAAGAAACACCTTTGCAGCCTTAGAGGCTACACTTCTAAATCTGCCCTCTCAAAAAACACTCCGTGGCGTGTGAGCTGTCTTCAAGGGGAGATCTGGATCAGTGCTGGAAAAAGCAGCATCAGAGATAATGCTGAATTGGACTTCTGCAATTTTTGGAGCCATTTTCCTAACCTTCTGAGGTCCAGAAGGAAATGTCTTTTAAATTGCTGCAGTCTTCTTTTCACAGTAGCTTTGCTTTCAGTTGAACTGTTTTTTATAGTCTGCTGGAACAGATGCAGGGTTTCATTGCCATGGCATGAACTGTAGATGAGACTTCAGGTATAACCTCCTTAAGTTTAGCAGTGGTTTTCATTCACTGTTAGAAGATGATAATGGTAAAAAAATGCCCATGAGCTCTCGTTGTCTGGATCTTGAATGTAGAGTTTATCTGTCTTCAGTGACTAAATATTTTGTGGGAAGCTTGCTCCTCATCCTCTCCAAGGATAGCCCTGCTAGGCCATTGCTGGCTTCCTCTGGGATGTCTCAACTGTGCTCATTCTGCCTAATGTATGAAGCAGATGCAAAGCGATTGCATGTGTTTGGGATAATCCTGAAGCAAATTCTTGACTTGCCTTGGTGCCAGCTTTAGGTATCCATCCTGCCTCTGGAATTAAGGCATTTGCAAGCACCAAGCCTGGCTGTGCTGGTTTGAGCTAATTGGAATATTTTAATAGAGAAAATTATACTACAGGCTGTGGAAGGAAAACAATGGTGATGTCTGCTTCACTCATAGGCTTGCTGAGATGTTTAGGAAGAAGAAATAAAAACAGAGAAGATAAGAGAGTGTCTTGAGGGGGCAGTCTGGGTCACAAGGCACTTGGGTCTTGGGCTCTCTAGCAGCTCTGGCTTCTCCTCTCTGCTGAATAACTTCACTAACCACTTTTCTTCTAATCTTCCCCCTGCCGATCNATATATTTGCTTGTATATTGTGCTGAGCTGTAAATAGTGCTTCATCTCTTAACTTCCAGCCCGGCTGAGCTCTAGTCTGGGTCATTTTACAAGTGTGGGGGGGGCAGGGAACTCCCAAACCCTCACCCTGGCCTAGAAGATCGAGGAACAGAGATACAATTTGGCCATTGAATGGAAAGTTACGAACATCTGAAACGCACATCCTCATCAAGATCATGGGCTTTTTGAGAAACCAGTGGGCCTCCAGGTTGGAAGAGGGCTGGAGATTTGTCAGGTTGTTTTTTTTTCCCTGTATGTGGGCTCTTAGGAATAGAAATTGCTTTTGGGAATATAAATTGCTTGCCTGTGACTCGAGTTGTTTGGTAGGGGGCAAAGGAGCCGCAGTAAGGAAGGCTCATATTTGCTTTAGGAAGAGGCATGCAAGGTGAAGGTATTATCAGAGACATTTATTTATTACAAAATGGACATGGTTGTTTTCCTTTCCTTCTTTGTTTGTAGCAGTAGTAGAGAAGTGGTGACCCAGTGGAGACTGACATAGATATGAGGCAAACTAGGCCCAAATGCTGGGCCAGCAAGTAGAGGATAGCTGGTAGCCATAACCCTATTTTGCTCCACAACTGAACAGCAAATGGCTTGGCTCCTTTTCTCCTAAAGGTGCTGTCTGATTTTTAAATTTTTTATTTCCTTCTCACTTCTGTGTCCTTTCTTTTCTAACTCTTTCCACAGATTAGAGAAAAATAGCCTCTGTTTCTTTCAATGGTCCACAATTCTGTCTGTGAATGTTACATCTGTTTTTGTGCAAACTCTTCCAGTTCAGATGGGAACAGTTCTGAAAGTGCTTGGTCTCTGCTTTTGGATGCTGATGTTTTGTCTGCTGAACATTTGACTTTTCTGGTCACTGGTAAAATGCATTTGGAAGATACAGAGCATCTGTTCATAGCTTGTCAAACAGATGGAGCCAAGGGAAAGAGCATTTTGTGCCCATACCCCCTTTAAAGCATTGCTTTCCAACTGCTTCTTTCTTGAGAAAGGGTATCTTGCAGAAGAGATACTGAGTATCTGGAATTGCTAATGGCTGCACTCTGATGTTGAATTAATTGCAATACTTAGTCTGTGTGGAGTCATCTGAATAATTTTCTGTAATGCCTAAGTGGATGTAACTGTAAACCAAGTCACTATGTTTTGTGCAGAGGAAAACCTAACTCTCCATTTTAATGCAACTCTATGGATATGCCCCTAAAGTAGTGAGCAAACAGGATGGTATCACTTAGAAAGTCATTGAAAGAGTTCCTCACAAAAGACATGCAAGACACAGGATAAATACCTACAGGTTAACAGGCTATGCTAGATAATTCATTTGGAAATTGGCCAGAAGACAGATGTAGGAATTTCTGTAGTGAATTTTCATAGTGGTTCAAGTGTTGCAGCATATCTGTCCCTGAAGATCTGTTTGAATTTTTTGCCTGTGAACTTAAGATTAGGTAAAGGTAAAAACCGTGGAATTTACTGTCAGTGAATATGATCCTTTATGTAAAGAAATAGCAAATCAGTTATTTAGAATATAGAAATGTTTATTTTCCTGAAGCTGGAGACCACCAACTAGACTGAAATTAACACATTTTGAAAAATAAGTAACAAACGTTTCTCTGCATAAACTGCAAGTACCCAAAATTAGCAGGGCTCCTAAAAGAAGATGAATCATAGAATCATAGAATCAGTCAGGGTTGGAAGGGACCACAAGGATCATCTAGTTCCAACCCCCCACCATGGGCAGGGACACCTTACCTACACTACAAGTTTCAGGGTAAAGGCTTACTTGCCTTCACTTTGGTAAAGAGGCTCCTTTAACTCTAGGTGGTTGTCACTGCTGATCCTCCAGCCTTCAGAGCAGACCTGCCTGCTGACTCTGTGGGTGAACTGCAACGGATGTAGTGGAAGTCAGTGTGGTCTGACAAGTATTTTACCTTCAGTGAGGGGTTCTTCCCTCTGTGGATATCTTTACAGGTGTTCCTCTTCTGCAGCTGGGAAGCATGTCTTACAGCACTGCTAGCCTGGATACAGAGATACAGAGTTTTAAATAGAAGATTTAGGCTGTTTGAGTATGTTGTTGAAGGGAGGAGGGGTCTTCAGATGGTCTTTTTGTGTGGATCAGTTCTAAACTGATGCTCACTTGCCTTGCTTTGGGAGAAAACATACCCAAGAGCAATCTGTTGGGTATTGCAGAGGTGCTGCCCAGATAAAGCTGTGCGAAACTCTTTTGTGATTTCATATTCTTGTGATAAACTGAACCTT
>VWYK01008955.1:0-11591 GCA_013399775.1 Semnornis frantzii | reverse complement strand
ATTCTATGATTCTATGAGGTCTGGACAGGTATCAGTGCCAGAGAGGAAAAGATGTTTAATTAAAATGTGTCCCTATGCAATGTAGGAGCCCCATGGAGAGTGAGAGTACAGTGAGGTTGTACAGTGAGTACAGGAGTACAGCTAATGATGCACAGGAAAATGATATACAACTGACTGAACCTAGCATAAAGTTGCATCAATTTTTATACCTGGGAATCTGATGTATGGCGTAGTTCAGGTTCTCCCAACACCCCCACCAGAGGCCAGTATTTATTTTTTTACCTACCATTCTATTATGACTGCTGCTCCTGAAAGCAATGAAGTGCCCTTGTATGATATTTGATGATCATGTTTGCAAACCTTTGTCCCAAACTGAGCAGAAATTCTTTTCCATGTCTACTAGATAAAGCTGTGCTTCCCTTACAGAATAGTCATAAATCATTTTGGTTTTAAAAGACCTATAAGATCAAGTCCAACCATAAACCTAACACTGTCAAGCTGACCGCTAAACCATGTCCCTAAGAGCAACATCTACATATCTTTTAAGCACTTTGAGGCATCACCTTGATGAAATATAATGAGTTTATCATGGAGGTCTTAGCAGAAAATACTTCTGTCATTGCTCAGAGGGGCAAGAGCTTTCGTGGCAAATGTATTGCTTTTGGTGAACTCTTCTTTGAAGTAAAGCCGTTGGATAAAAACCACTTTTACTAACCAGTAGTTGAAACATCCTTTTTGTTATTTTTTTTTCCCAGACAAATAATGACTGTCTTTGATTTAAACTGTAACTATGATATGATTTAATTAAGGGGAAATAGCCACAGGTTCATTGTTCTTCAGTAAAGAAATGGCTTCTTCAGCTCTCTGCTGTAGAATTAGTACTAAATGGGTAAACGATACGGTCACGTTGCGGACAGTGCATAATAAAAAGGCAAATTAGTCAAAACAAGGCCCAACGTACAATCTAAAGGAAACTGTTGATCACCAAGAATTCTTTATTAGCAAAATCAGATCAAGCTTGTGGGAATGCCACCTTGTGATTATGCTTTCGCTTTCTACAGTATGAAAGAGAACTTATTGGTTCTGTATTACCTGGTTGCTCCTCATTCTTCCAGCCTGGAAACTCTTCAGTATACCGCTAAGCAGTTGCAGTTTGTACTGGATGTAAAATTTGTCCTGAAATAAGTCATCCAAAACCACCCTGTGTAGCATTCACACTCTTCTGAATGGGTCAGGTGTCATTTTGCACAAATTCCCTACAGGCTGAAACAAATCAAAACATTAGCATGAGCTTTTTTTCTTAAAATTAACACATCTGCACAAGATATTGCCGTTGTGTGTTTTCTCAGTAACAGAACTATCAAAAGTCTTGCATTTCAGACCATGTCCTTGTACAGAACGAGGCATAACAGGCTTTATTTGGTGCACCAGTTAGCCACAAGATAAATACTGTGGACTGTTGTTCTTGGCTCATGACTGGTTTTGGGTTTCCTATTCCTATTTTGGACTGAAAGTGCATTTCTCAACATTTCTGTGCCATGCTTACATGCATGAATAGTTTACTAATAACAGATTTCATGTCTATCCACAATGTTTGTTTTCCTAGTCAAACCTCTCCTGTTGCGTCTTTCTAGTTCACCAATAGATGGTGTAGAAAGTACTGATAATGCATTCACATTCAGATTTATCGTAGATTAATTCTGGCCTGGAATAAGTTATGTAATGTGATAGCAGCTTTCTAATTGGTAAAGAAAGCGAACTTCCATTCAGATGCCTTCACTAAACAAGGTATTTGACAAGAAGACTTCCTGTTACCTCACCCATCCTTTGCTGTTTCAGTATTAAAGAAAATTTTTTGGAATATACTATTGTACACAGCTGTTTGGTAGGAGGAAGTGGGGGTGTCTTCAGTGAAACACGTAAGTTTTACATGCAGAGACTACTATTTTTATTGTCCATTAATATTCAGTTTTGCTAAGTTAAAGTAAATTGAGAAGAAACTAGTGTTATGCTGAACTGATTCTTGACAGTTATCAATTCACTGGCAGTGATTTCATGACTGACTGTTCTTGTTTAGTATATAGACTGCACAATTAATGGCCGTGCGTACCTCTCAGAGCATAAAATAAACCCTAATATGGTTTAGGGATTTATTTTTTTTCCCTTCCACTATTATATTATTATGTTTTATTACCCCTGAATCTTTCTGTCATGAAATGTGAAATTAGATTTTGTATGTGATTTGTATTTATCTCCATGGCATTCTTAAGCTTTGCAACACAGGAACTACAAGTTGAATGTAAATGTTATTTGTAGTCATTTAGTACTTCAGTTTGTACTTTTCACTATATAAAAGAACCAGGCTTATGGATCAGAGTTCCAAGTGTCTAACGAAATACACTTTCTATTTAAAGGTGAAATGAATAACCAGTGTGTAGTTTAGTAATTGTAACCGTCTTGCTCTTACCTGTTTCTGTATTCCGCCTAGGATTGCCTTTCTCTGAGGCAGCAATCTGCGCATTTGATCCTGAATGGTGATCATACAATGGGTTGAGTTGGAAAGGACATCTAGAGGTCATCTAGTCCAACCCCCTGCAGTAAGCAGAGACATCCCCAAACAGATCAGGTTACTCAGAGCCCTGTCCAACCTGACTGTGGATGTTTCTGGAAGTGGTGCATCTACCACCTCTCTGGGCCACTTGTTCACGTTTCATCAGCCTTGATATACAAAAAGATTCTTCCTTATCTGATATTGACACTGGAATCTAGACTATATGGAAATAGTGCTAGAAATATTATGGCTTGAACATTTAATTTAGCTGTCTTTTCATTCTCTGTCACTTTTTTGTTTGTTTTTGTTTTGTAATGTGGGTTTTTTTTTCCTTTCTGTCTCAGAATTACAAACCATTTGATAAACATAGACTTAAAAGTTCAGTTACAGCAGTAACATTTTCTGGACTTTTGATAGGCACTTTACAATCAGGGTAAAATCAGGATGGAGTTGCAGCTTGAAGACATTAAAATATAAGTAATCCTTTTAATTGTCAATACAGAAGTTCTAGTAAAAGCGCTTTGAGGCAGAAAAACCCAACTGGTTATGATTTTTAAAAATAGCCATTTTAATAAATGTCCCTTTATCATTGTTTTCCTAATGCACATCTGAGCCACACACTTAACAGCAGTTAGGTAGTGCCGTTTCAATTCCCAGTAAATCTCTTTGATAATCTTACTTGGCATTATGCTGTTGCAACATCTTTATGCAACTTTATATTAATTAAGCTGAGATTACTTATTTCCTAATGTAGTGCTACTGTAGTGTTGTCAGACAGTCATTACTGTGTTAGTTTTTGTATCTTACTCAGTATTTATATTTTCTGAGAAATATAAAAGTTTGGAGTAAGAACCTTTGTAATTTAAGAAAAAGGGCATAGCAAAAACCCGTAGAAGGTTCCTGACAAAATTTGTAGATCTTTTTTACTGAAAACCCTGAAATCATTACATTTAGCACACAGTATATAATTGTAAGCAAGAGAAAGAGAGTTGACTAATTGGTTGTTGGATTTATTTATTTTTTTTCTTTTCTTTCCCCTGTCAATTATGGAATTGGTACTGTACAGAGGATTCCAGTGAAGTAGCACAAATAAAAATTCAATGTTTTCCAAATAAAATAGTCTTCAATTGTTTTTCTCAGTGAAGACTTCTTCCACCTCCATACTAATAAACATTCTTCTGTGCTTCAACTTGCTACCCACTCACTTTCTCTCTTTAAAGAATTGACTGTCCCAGTTACCATTGAGAATTTTCAGTCTCTCATTAAATTCAGAGCACTAGGCAATTTAATCAGGTAGTGATCAGTATAGCATTACAGAAAATGACCTTCAGAATGTATTTTACAACTTCGGATACTTTGTTTTGTCCAACGTTCTTACTGTTTAGTTATTGTGAGTTCTCTTTGGAAAACAAACAAAAATACTTGTAGACAGTACTGATACATGTTAAAAAGTGCAGATTTTTTTTTTTCTGTATTATTAGACTTTGAATTAAAGTGTCATATCCTACGTGTCAAGAAAATCAGAGTGTTTTCCCCCTCATTTTACAAGTTTAAATCAGCTGTGGAACTGACTGATGGTATGGGACACTGGCTACAGCATCATTTCTCAGATGAAAGCCACCTTCTGGATGGTTTTTTTTTTCCCCTAGTCAGAGCATCATCTCTCATTACTTGCAAAGAAAGAAGCCTCTTGCAGACGGAGGTTTTACGTTAGGAGTTGTGACTCAGTGTGCACCGTGGGCTGTTGGAACACAGCTGAGGCGTTGGTGGGAGCTGCAGAGCATGGAGGGTGGTGCCGCAGCTGTCTCCTTGGCCGTCTGCGGGGCTCAGCAGGCTCTGTTGTGTGGCTATGGGACACAGTAGCTTGAGCAGCTTCTAAGGAACCCTTCTGCAGAAATCGTTGGAGACTCGAGGCATTGTTTTCTCAGAGTGTGCTTTGACTAGGGCTAGTGTATAGAGCAGGAAAGCTGCCAGGCCAAAATGAGTCCTGTGCTAGTGTAGCAGAGTTTGGTATGGCAGAGATGTGGTGCTGAGAAACATGGTTTAGTACCAGAATTGATAGTTAGATCCCGGTTGCACTCACTCTTAAAGGTCATTTTGAGCCAAAAATATTCTGTAACTATAATGAAGCATATCAAGGTGTTTGCTGTGATTGCTGCCTGCCTTCACTAGGAGCTGGTAAATTGTTAGTACCCTGATACAAATAAGCCATTGCAAATTTACATTTTAGTTTAGAAAATGTAGTTCTGTAGTGCAACCAAGATCTAAAAAAATAATTTTTCTCTTGTACTCAGATCACAAATCTGGGTATTTTGTGTGGTTTGTCTTGGGGTTGGTTTGTTCGTTGGTTTGTTTTTTGTGTGTGTGTTGGTTGGTTTGTTGGGTTTTTTTTGGTTGGGTTTTTTTCCTCCCTGTTCATGAGACTACAAGCACATGTAGCTCCTTAAAAATTGCGATATTTGTATCTTGACCCTCAGACTCAAAACCCTAACCAGCTCAGACATGGGGCTTTTTATGGATAATCTGGACCAGTTAAAGCTGTCCACTCACACTGTCTGGGAACTCTGTATCTATAGTCTGCATCAGACTAGGTGAATAGCAAGTTGAATAGGTAGGATTTGACTTCCAAGAGTACATATATTGCTGCTTCTCTTCTAGTACTAATGTAAATTGAGTGTATCAGATGCAGTCTGTTTGGAAGAGATGCCATTTCTCTGTGCCTGTGGATCTCTGAATTTCTTTAACATCCGTTTCATCAGATAGGCCTCTCCCACATACCTGTATCAGAAATATGAAAGTGTTTATATCAAGGAAGCAGGAGTGTGAATATTTTGTAAGAGAAGTAACATAAAGGTGTTAGCATTACAGCAGTTCTGCTTCAGTTTTATGATGAAATTTGAACCAGTTAATCACTTCCCTCCAGGAGAAGAATACCAGTTTCATCATGAGATCAGAATTACCAAAGACATACCAGCTTTTTCCCTTTGTGGATTACAGAAATTAACAAAAACCACTAAGCCAAAATTTACCATTCTATCACTACCCTTTCATATTTCCTGAGTACAAATCCAGGATAAAAACTTGACACTGAAGCATTATTTAATATTCTTTCTTGTACAGTCATTGAATAACAAGAGTTTTCAGCAAAATGAACCTTGGGAGAGAGGCCAAACTTCAGAGCAACCAAGTGGAAGCTAAAAACTAAACCAGAGAACCTTCATTAGCTATTTACCTAAGGAGAAGTGAATTCCTTTTGCTGCCTTCTGGATTGAAATTCACTTCTGCAAAACAAACCCAAAACATTAAAATACTATCCACTAGTATTCACGTAACACTGTAATTTATTGAATATTTTACAATTCTGCTTTGAGCAGTTATCTCTAAGCAACACATCAGGAAGGTTTGCACTGTTTCACATGACTGTAAAATACATACATTTTTTCACCTAAATAGTGAAGTTACTAAAACCTTTGAAGACACATAAGCTAATGGTAGATTAGTTGGGAAAAAACCAGAAGACTGATATCTGCTTTGACTTGTCTCTGTGAGACTCAGCTGGGGACACTGCTTATTAAAAACTCACGGTGAAACAGGGAAAAATTGAAAAAAAGAAAAAAAAAAAAAAAAGAGAAGGTAAAACAAAGAAATAATATGTTTTCAATAGTTTCAGCACCTAAACTTGCCAGTAAGTTTAAAAAAAAAACAAGCTGTGTTTGGTCCAGCGTGGTTTTAAGGACGTACCTTTATCTTTACTTGGAGATGTGAATTACTAAGTGCATAACAAAATGAATTGAAGAAAGGACTGGAGGGAATATTACATATGTCCCAGTCATGAAAAACTTCACAAAAAGCTGTGAAGCTTGCCCACAGATTTGAAGGTGTGAGAAATTTGAAATGCCATGGATGACTAAAATTGCTGAGGTTAATGGACTGCATGGTAGGTATTATGAATGTCATTACTGAACTGCTTTTACAGAACAGAGTTTTCATCTTTCAATAATGTTAATTATGAAGTGTATGTATTCTGAGACAGCATAATGGGTGCTATTGTTCCATTTGTGGAAATATTTGATGTTTATCAGTGCTAGTGAGGGAGAGTATACTGCATAATTCCACTCTGTGTGGTTTTATAATGTGTATATTTTGGCGCTACTTCAGATACAATTTTTGCATCCCTGTAGAACATCAGAGTGTTCTTCTTCACATTAGAACATGCCATAAAAAAATATTCCCACTTCCCTTAAAATCAAGAGTGGCCTAGTGCATCTCATCCAGTACTTTCATTACTTTAGAAAAGAAGCGAAGGCTTTCTTCAGCCTAGTGAGTATTCTTTCTGAAGAAAATCAGTCTGATTTTCAGTATTTGAAAGTTCCCTCTTTTTTTTTTCTTTTTTTCTTTTTTTTTTTTTCTTATTTGTGGAACTAATTAGGACTAAACGAAGATATGAGCAAACTTAGCAAATGCCATGCAACTAGTGGCATGGGGATAAGAACTGCTAGTTGACAAGAACTACAGAAAGTAGAGTTTTGTGTTCAAATCTGTTCCTTTTCTAAATTCCTACAGGGAAATTTAGAAGAGAACCATTCGGTTTTGCAAATATTCATGTCTTAATATGGACCACTGAAAATTTGTGTTTGTCCATTTGGGTGCTTTGTCTTTGTTGTCATGCACAAATCAAGCCAGCAGGCAAAGACCTCTTGCCCTGATGTACATCACAGAGGGCTTTCTACAGAATGATACCATTTCATCGAATATTAGTTCCCCTATGCAGAGAGCTAGTACTGTAAGATTTGAATAGTTTCTAGAATTTTATTGGTGTCCCCTCACCTCCATAAAATTGATGCTCATTGTTGTGGGATATCCACATAACCCAATTTCAGATGACTGAAACATTTGGGTTTGGAAAGGATTTTTCATTTACTATCCGAACAGCAAAATTTAGAATATGATAGAGATTGACTATGTCTTACTATTACGGGAGCCGAAGAGCTCTTTTTTCTATAATGTGTAAATCCTGTTGAATTCTAGAAGGTTCAAAGCTTAAGTATGTATTCTAGAGGTATTATCATTTAGCTTCATTTAGCCATTTATGAAATACTGTGAAAAACATTCCATGTCTCGACCTTAAAAGGAAGGAAGCATTGATTTGGAGACAGGTGCTTGAAGATGTGGTCTACTGTTCTTCACTCCAAGGTAGATTACAGGAATTTTTGTAATATTCTACTCCCTTATGCCAAATCCTAACAAACTGGTTTATACAGGGTTTAAATTAATAACATTACAACATTTTACAACTACTGTCCAGCTCCTTATTTGACTACTGTGTGTTCTGTGAGTACTTCTGGGGCTCTTCAGCCTGGAAAAGAGAAGGCTTCGAGGAGACCTTATAGTAGCCTTCCAGTATCTGAAGGGGGCCTACAGGAAGGCTGGGGAGGGATTATTTACAAGGTCTAGCAATGACAGGACTAGGGGCAATGGGTTTAAACTGGCAGAGGGAAGATTTAGACTAGATATCAGGTGGAAGTTCCTTACAGTGAGGGTGGTGAGGCACTGGAACAGGTTGCCCAGGGAGGTCGTGGCTGCTCCTTCCCTGGAGGTGTTCAAGGCCAGGTTGGACGAGGCCTTGAGTAACCTGTACTAGTGGGAGATGTCCCTGTCTATGGCAGGGGGAGTGGAACTAGATGATGTTAAAGGTCCCTTCTGACCCAAACCATTCTATGAATCTGATTCTATAAAGCTTGTTTCCTGAACCGAGAAATATTTTGGAACCTTTTACACATACACCTTTTGAAAGGTCTGTCTAATCCACTGTTCTAATTTGGTCTGGACTCAGTCTTCTGTGACACATCTTTGAAGTTGTTTCAAATTAGAATTATGTATATATATTTAGCTTAGTACTGGCTAAAAATTGCCTTATTGCTGATGGTCTATGTGAAGTGAATTCAGGCTCTGAAAAATTGGTGTTGCAAGTAGAGAGAAATCTATTCAGTTTTATCATTTCCAGAAAAAAAGATAATTTTCTGTGCCCAGTATGACTTTTCATGCCACATCAAGTGCAGCTCTGCTAGCCCTCATGATGTGGCAAGTATGAGTAAAAGTTTCTGCTGGTGCCAGTGCTCTTTTGGATAGAAGGCGGCAAAGAAGCCGGGAAGTGCAGGTATGGTTTCTCTTTCATTATTGTAAGCATGCTCTGTAATGGGACTCTATAGGGGGAAAATGTTCCCTTACCAAATGCCACCAGGCCAGATTTCTTGTATTTTGCTGTAGATCCCCACCCCTCTTCCTGCCCTGAGGGCTGTGGCTGCTGTGACCACCACTTTGGAATGTCATGGAATAGAATAGACCATATTATTTCAGTTGGAAGGGACCTACAGTGATCGTCGAGTCCAATTGTCTGACCAATTCAGGGCTGACCAAAAGTCAAAGCCTGCTATTAGGGTCTTTTGTATACTTACATAACTTAACCTGTAGGCTTTTGTCTTAAAGTTCTATAAGCTAAACAGATGATGCCTAAAATTCCTCTTCAAAAGAAAGAAAGGGAAACTATAAAAATGTGGAAAAAAACAAAGCACTTATTGGAACTCCATGCTGCGAAGTATGTGATTGAAATGGTCCTATGTAACCTTTCTTTTCCCTCCCTGTTGGCTGTGTTGCCTGTGTTGTCACCGCAGCTGAGATTTGGAGCTTATGTTGTGTGGTCATTACCAGGAGTGGAACCCTTAAAGCTTTATGAGATAATCTCTGTCACTAAATTCAAGAAGGCTATGCTAGCCCAGATGTGTTTGATGTTTAGACTGATAATTAAGAAAAATCCCATCAAACAAGATACTTCTGCTTTCTTGATCTGAGAAAGACAAACTACTAAAGTGTAATGTGGGAATTCATAAATCATAGAATCATAGAATTCTAGGGACTGAAAGGGACCTTCAGAGATCATTGAGTCCAGATGCCCTGCAAAGCAGGACCACATAGGGCAGATCACAGAGGAATGCACCCAGGTGAGTTTTGAAGATCTCTAGAGAAGGAGACTCCACACTCTCTCTGGACAGCCTGTCCCAGTGCTCCATCATGCTCACAGCAGAAAGAAAAAGCTTTTTCTTACATCATGATAGAATTTTCTATGTGTTATGAATGGTAGAAGCATACCTAGTACTTTATTAGCTGTTGAATGCTAGGAAGTTAAATAGCAGGAAAAAGATTAAGATCTTATTGTTATCGGCACACAATTATAATGTAATATGCCATTAACTCGCCTCAAAGTTTCTGTCTTAAAAGCCAGTGACTTTTTTATGTGCCATCTTTTGTGGAACCTTTAATCTGAGGAGCTGTAGGACTCTAGATCATATGAAAATCATTGAGCTCCTTCTAGGAGCCAAAATGTCTCTCATTTTCTTCTGTATTTATCTCACAAGTCTCTGTCTCGGTTCTATACTGAATTCATTCAAAGTCACCCAGGAATGTGGTCTCCCAGTTGGCATCTGTTTTGGATCAAATAGCTATAGGATTTGACTCCATAGTTCTTGGAAATATATGGCATCTCCAAGTCCCTTCTTATGAACTAACAATAAAAAGAATATACTCACAAAGATATTTTAAGAGTTAGGCAACTAATATTTTGAGTAGCTTAATTCTGAAGCACTTTGAATAATTAAGTACAGGTTTAATTAATTAGTTTAGGAATTTGATAATGTTCTTTGTCTACTCCTCCTGTGATTCAGTTAGAATGCCGTTTTGCCTTCCCATGGGAGTATAAAGGGCAGCGTATCCAGAACACAACCATAGCCCTTGTCTCAGTCCCTCCAAAGAGACAAGACTCATTAGCTATTAAAGAAGTTTCTTTGTTTGTAAAAATGCTGGAACCCAAAGGAAATCTTGGAGCTGTTCAGCAGGACTGTGTACATTACTGTCCATTACTTAATGAGCAACCACCTGTTTTTCTAACATGCTTCTTGATCCTTAAACGAATAGACCAGATACCTGTCTTAAAATGTATTTGCACTAATTCTTCAGATATGGCATCCTGAAGTAAAGTTGGAGAGGATTCTACCAGGTCTTCCTAATTGGTTCTTTGTGTCACAGAATCATTGAAAAGTTTGAGTTGGAAGGGACCTTAACGATCATCTAGTTCCAACGCCCCTGCCATGGGCAGGGATGCCTCCTACTAGGCTGGGTTGCTCAGAGCCTCCTCCATCCTGGTCTTAAACAATTCCAGGGATGAGACATAAATGACTTCTCTTGGTAACCCATTACCTTTACTATTATAGTAAGGAGTGGTGAGGCAGTAGAATGGGTTGCCCAGAGAAGTTTGTAGCCACCTTTCATTGCCTTTGGGTTGCCTGGAAGATGGCAAAGGTACACAGCTAGAGTCAAGCCCAGTACCTGAATTCTCATCTAACTGCAGAAATAAAAACAGAAAAATAGTTGTTTGTGGTTGTGCAAATTTGTACACTTACAGGTGACAATGGCTTAGTTTTCCAAGCTGCTCTTCCTGCTAACTATCGCATATAAGACAATATTCAGAAATGCAGTGCTGACTGATGAGTCTGGTGGCTAGTAGTCATGGCAAGCCATGTATGGATCACTGCCCTCTTCTATTTTGGGAGTAAAGAGACCTCAATGATAAGCATACCAGTTCTTCAATCAATGAAAGATAGAACTGCAGTCTCTTTTCTGATAGACTCTAATTCATGGTTGTGCCAAGTTCAGGTTTTGAAGGCAGCACCCTTCAAGTACAGGGGCAAATACGTATTTAGATAGGAAAAGCAGATGGGAAAGTGTAATTTTTTGATGAGAAAATACTGCCTACCCTGCTGTTTCTATACCTAAAAGAGAAAAGGGAAGAGAGGTTATTTCTCAATACAGTGCAGATGTACCTCTCCTTCCAAACTAAGCTTTTGCAATGTGTTGTTATTGCTTTGGCCATGAGGCTACATTTGCAAATACCTGAAGTTTTTGAGGAATTTTAGCCACAGGGAACTAGCTCTGCTAGCCTGAAAATCATGACTGTCTAGCTCTAGGTGAGTACTCACCTCTGAGCTCT
>VWYK01008950.1:4882-25681 GCA_013399775.1 Semnornis frantzii | reverse complement strand
ATTAGCCTCAAACTAGCACATTTGGAGACGTGTTTTGATTTAAATTTCTGAGGTACCAGTCTTAATGCTGTGAAATTGCAACTTCTGAAACACCCTTTTAACATATTTCTGATTTCTTCTTCAGTCCCGGCAATACTCTTTCTGTATCTGGTTTTCTATTACGTGTGTTGTTTTTTTTCATTTCCCTAACTATCAAAACTCAACCTGATCATCTACTTGTAGCCTCCTTTTCCCCCATCCATGCTGTTTTCTCTCTAGATCATCATGATATATTCATACATTGCTCTTCTTAAAGTGGGACACCATTATGCCAGTATTGCTTTAAAAGAATCACCTTCAAACTTGTAATCCTAGCATGTGTGTTGCAAGATAATGTGAGGTACCCGAGACAATATGTATTTTTCTGGAGTTTTTGTCTGCTAGAGCTGGTACAACCCCTGCCAGCCCCTTCAATGCAGCAGTAGTATTGAACATTGTTGTATATGGTGACTGCAGAGTTGAATGCTCTTTTTCTGTTGCAAATCTGGCCAATTCCTGTGCATGCAACCTCCAGGCTGCACTAGTCTTTGTTCTTAGGCTGCCGATGGGAGCTCACAAGATGATGCACTATGCCAGTTTGCCCACAGACTGATTCAAAGTAGCTGCAAAATCTGCAGTAGCTGTGAGGTTGCAAAGATTGTTCTAAGGTAACTCCCATTCCTTGCAGTGAGGATTTCTTCTCTTTCGAAGCCATGCAAATGCTGTAGACTAGCCTCACTACAAAGTATTATTTTCTTGTTTCTTCTCAGAACAGAAGTTCCTGTGCAGTTTTTGTAGTACTGCAGGAGAAGGGTCAGATTTGCCAAGCAGGAATAAGCTTCAGAGCTCAGTCTATGCCATGCACAGATAAAGGTTTACCGTTGCCAGGCTAGTGTTTCTCTGAACATTCTGGCTTTCCTTACACAAACCCACACGTGCTAATACAGATTTCTTAGCTCTGGTACTAAGTTGCTCACAGAATAATAGAAAAATAAGCTATTTGCTTGGCTTAATTTTTGCATAAAACCATAGCAGAATGAACTTTGGCTTCTGCTCAGCCACAACCTAGACATTAATTAACAGATGCTTCAAAATTAATTTAGATGAGTCAACCATTGAATATAGTTCAGCAACACAACAAAATAAATCCAGATGACATTTATGACATATTTCATTGTTTCTAAAATCTAAGTAACACAAAATGTGTAAGCACAATACTTTATTGCATTTCATGTTGAAACTCCGTCCATGAATAAATTTTAGTCTGGAAGTTGGAGGATTTGTTACTAGCAAATCAGGAAACAAATAATGTTCTTGCCTTCCTGAAAAATTGAGAGATATGTATATGGAGGAGGAACTGGTATATTCCCCAGTGCAGTCATCCATCTGAAAGACATGAGATATGTGACACACTTACTAATTAGACTGCAGATTTTCTCTAGCCTCTCAACTGAAAGAATACATGATGTATTAATTCCTGCAGTGCCCATGACCGATCTAGTAAAATATCTGTGGCATGCTGTCATAGGGCAAACTACTTTCTAATGCTGCTGCCCTCTTCAGTTCAGTGCTGTTTGAGAATTCAGATGTTAAATGAACAGATTACTTATTGGGGACACAGGACTGGGCCGTAGGCTGCCCTTACAGGCAAAATGCCTCTGTTCCTCATGGAGAGGTCTCTCACATAGTTGGTGCTTTCAAGATAACAGTAATGCTAGATAGATAGAATACCACTGGCCCAGCAGTAGCAACAAGAGGAGACAAACTTCCATGAATCATCTAGATAAATAAAGGAAAGTCAAGATTAAAACACAAGACAAATAAGTGTGCTTAAATATGGTGGACTACAAGAAACATATATGCAACTGATAACCTAAGATCTCAATGACTGATGGTTTTACAGAATAATTTTAAGGATGAATTGTTCCTAAACAATTTTTCCAGCGTATTAAGCACTAACAGCATCAGGCATGCATGTCTTGTTCCACTCTTTCTTTTTTTTTTTTTTTTTCTCTTGAACAAACAAGTTGAATGTGGCCAATACAAGAAAAGAGCCCACTCTCCACTTATGTGTGCACGTTCCTTTGTCCTCTTTCCAATATCCCCGCGTAATGACGGAGTGCGGCATCGTGTTCTGCTCTAATGTCTTTCTTGTAAGATTCGGAGGGTAGTGCTGTTGTGACCTTCGGGAGCAGGTTTTTTTTTTTTCCATTTGGAAGGAGGTGGGGGAGAGAGCATTGAATTTGAGATTGATTTTCCTCCTTTTAGCATGTGGAAATTCAAAGCAAGCTCCTTGAATCATCAACAATGACTGCATCTCCAGCCTTAAAGAATGCAAAGACATCAGCAGGAGCAGACTGATGAAGTTAATACCCTGAGACTGCATTGTGAATGTGACCAGAGTCCAGTGTTCTGTATGCTATTGAAAGCTGATGGTGTTGCTCCTTGCAGTCACTGGTCACAGTTTTAACCACAGTATTTTTATCTGGAGATTACAAAAAAGCGAAGCTAGAGCAGATTTAAACATAACATGGGGTCTGCTCTCATCAGATGCTACCTGGAGTACTGTGTGCAGTTCTGGAGCCTCCAGTACAGGAAGGACATGGAAGTGTTGGTGTGGGTCCAGAGGAGGCCATGAAGATGCTCAGAGGGCTGCAGCAGCTCCACTGTGAGGACAGGCTGAGAGAGTTGGGGCTCTGCAGCCTGGAGAAGAGAAGGCTTCCAGGAGACCTTAGAGTAGTCTTCCAGGATCTAATGGCGGCCTACAGGAAGGCTGGGGAGGGACTATTGACAAGGTCTTGTAATGACAGGACATGGGGCAATGGGTTTAAACTGGCAGAGAGGAGATTTAGACTGGATGTTAGGAGGAAGTTGTTTGCAGTGAGGGTGGTGCAACACTGGCACAGGTTACCCAGGGAGGTTGTGGCTGCTCCCTGCTTGGAGGTGTTGAAGGTCAGGTTGGAGGAGGCCTTGAGTGAGCTGTACTCGTGGGAGGTGTCCCTGCCTATGGCAGAAAGTGGGAGCTAGATGATCCTTGAGGTCCCTTTCAACCTCACCATTCTATGATTTTAAAGGTGGTTTTCCCCATTTCTCTTCTCTGCAAAGGGCTGATCTACACAATCAAAACTCTGGGAGATGTTGGAAGTGAGCAGCTGTTCTGTGTAAGGCGTAAGCTTTATTTTCTGCAAAGAACAGATTGGATGTTTGAGTAGAAAGTCTTTTGGAGAGTCGTAGTTCTTCAACCTCCTAGGAAGTCACCCTGGATCCACTTCATAGTTCAGAGGAAAAGAACCGTATAACTATAATTCCAGCAAGAATTGACAATACCTGGTTTTCTCTAGGTTTTGGAAAAACAACTGAGTGCACTGCTTCTCAGAAGTGGCATTTTACATCAACATGGAGTTGTATATGCACCATGAAAGGAGAAAGAGGAGATGTTTCAGCACATTGTTTTTCTTGCTAAAGTGACGCTTTTAGCATTTCATTTTTGTAAAGGGAAAGGTTTCTCTATGGTACAGCTGCCACAAACTGAACTGTTTGGTCTGTAGAAGAATGCAATTTGTGTGTAAACCACTAGCAAATCAAATCTGAAGATACATGTTTCCTGTGAAACAGGCATCCACAACTGAAGAGATGCTCTACTGCATTGAGACGCTTTAGCCATTGAGGATATTAGCTGCTGAAGCTTGTACCTGGGAACAAATATACAACCAGGTTGCCATGCACATCTTCTGTGAGACTGCTGCACTATGCATGTAAAACTGATCACTTCCAGTTGTTCTTCCCATTACTTTTGGCCAATCATTGCCTGGTTTGAGCTAGTTGTTTGGCCTGTAGGAACAAATCCACACACATTAGTGTGGGCACAAGCAGTGACCACTTTCAGCCAGTGGACATTTGAAGGTATTCATTTACTTCCTCTAATGGTCTTTATGAACTTTAAGAAAATAAACATGTGCTAGGGGATATAAGGTAAGGAAATGTCAGGTTTAAGTGTGGTTTATGTAGGTTGTTTTTTTGTTTGATGGGTTTTTGGTGGGGTGTTTTTGGTTTTTTTTAGCTGACTATGCCTCTGCCTAGTGATGATGTCATGTTTTACACTTGTGAAGATTCTTCTTACAGTGCATGCTGGAATTTCACAGTTAAAAAAATACACACTTGCTCATCATGTAGAGAGTTGTTTGCATACATTCTAGTTCTGAAAGAGAAGAGTACCAAACTGTCAGAAAAAACATCTGAGACCATGTAAAAGTTTGTGTTAGGTTTTAATTTAGGTGCATTTGAGACTCCCTTAATACATTCAACAATATGTTAATCCAAAGACATGGAACTGTTGGAGCAGGTCCAGAGGAGGGCCATGAAGATGATCAGAGGGCTGCAGCAGCTCTGCTCTGATGACAGGCTACAAGAGTTGGGGCTCTGCAGCCTGCAGAAGAGAAGGCTTCAAGGAGACCTTAGAGTAACCTTCCAGTAGCTGAAGGGGGCCTACAGGAAGGCTGGGGAGGGACTCTTGACAAGGTCTTGTAATGACAAGACATGGGGCAATGGGTTTGAAGTGGCAGAGGGGAGATTGAAACTGGATGTTAGGAAGAAGTTTTTTGCAGTGAGGGTGGTGAGACACTGGCACAGGTTGCCCAGGGAGGTTGTGTCTGCTCCCTGCCTGGAGGTGTTGAAGGCCAGGTTGGAGGAGGCCTTGAGTGACCTGTACTAGTGGGAGGTGTCCCTGCCTATGTCAGAAGGTTGGAGCTAGATGATCCTTGAGGTCCCTTCCAACCTTACTATTCTATGATTCTATGAAAAACATTGCATTGCTCTAAGCTGAAAATAGAGCATGTTTCAGTATTTTGTTTTGGAAGTTTTCTCCTATTGTCTAGTTAATATTGCATGTAAGAGATGAAAACAAAGTTTGTAGAAGTCTTTCTAGTGACTTTGGACTGTCATCATAAAAAGTAGATCTTCAGTTTCTTCATGACTTCAAGTGTTTTTTAAATTGAAAGAACTGCTTTCCCTAGAATGATCTTCCAGTATAATGATAAAATAATAAGTAGTACATACAGAAAATAATTAGCTTTACTTGAAAACCATACACAAGGGCAGTTAAACTGGAAAGAATTCCAGCAGTGCAATGATGCAGTGTTTTCCATCATACATCTGCATTTGATTTTGTGTTACTCATGCACTGGCGTTGTGATTTTCATCTATGATCTGTGCTGAAAAAACTTTTATAGTGTAAGAGTCTACATTGCTGTCTGCATGTTGAAGGAGAATGTGTTTTTAGAATGTTTGAGAACTTTGAAAAAATATGATTATGCTTCTCAAATTCCTCCATCTGCAGAGTCATGTGCCTTGCTTGTTGCAGCCTAAGTGAGGAAGTCTCATGGTTTGTTTAAACTGTCTGTAAGCAGCTTAGAAAAGCTATTGTAGAGAAAATACTAGAGCGTTAAATCTTAGCATCCCACAATCTGCCAAGTCTGTGGTCCCACTGAAGGAAGGAATTTCCCATTCCAGGTAGCATATTGCTCCAATTTCTTGCCCTTTAGTAATGTTCTTTTAAAAGAAGAAAATTTTATCAAATGGAGACTAAGGATTGCCAGAAAGGTGCTACAGGCAGATGTAATTCTTCTAGAAAATGTGGCGTTTGGAAGATACTTCCCTCTCCCCCCACTACCATGTCTGAAACAGTTTTTCTTTTGGTGCTTTTGAACATTGGTTTGTTGGGGAAGATGCTTACTTGACATACTAATAGTATCCTTAAGGGACAGAAATGAGTGAACATAGGGCAGATAAGGCAGCTAAAGATGTATAATAATGGTTCCCCAAAGTGTTGTTCACACCTGTCGCTTAACTAAGCTATAGTATTTGCAGCAGGTATTTATCAAAGGTACTAATTTGCTGCTGATATATAGTGGGTTCCTGCTGTTAATGTTCATATTTACTCTTCTTATGCTTATTGCACTTCAAGCCACACATCAGACACTACACATCGTAAAATCAAATGCTATATCATTGTGTACAAATCACCTAGAGAGGTGTCTGTGTTTTGGGCAACATTGGCACAAAGCATCCACAAGCTTGTATTCGTACCCCCAAAACACGTATGAGCCTTGATCTCCCTTTAGCACATTAGTCAAATCTTAACTGCATCTATGTCAATTTTTTTTTTCTTTGTAAATTCAAAATTCTAGAAAACTAAACTTGTTTGGATTTTTAGGCCCAGGTGTTCAAAATCAAGCTCAAAGACTAAAGGGTCATGAATCCACTTTACTCTGCTCTTGTCAGACCCCACCTGGAGTCCTGTGTGCAGTTCTGGAGCCCCCAGCACAGGACGGACATGGAACTGTTGGAGAGGGTCCAGAGTAGGGCCACAAAGATGCTCAGAGGGCTGCAGCAGCTCTGCTTTGAGGACAGGCTGAGAGAGTTGGGGCTGTGCAGCCTGCAGAAGAGAAGGCTTCAAGGAGACCTTAGAGTAGCCTTCCAGTAGCTGAAGGGGGCGTACAAGAAGGCTGGGGAGGGACTCTTGACAAGGTCTTGTAATGACAGGACAAGGGGCAATGGGTTTAAACTGGCAGATGGGAGATTTAGACTGGATGTTAGGAGGAAGTTGTTTACAGTGAAGGTGGCGAGGCACTGGCACAGGCTACCCAGGGAGTTTGTGGCTGCTCCCTCCCTGAAGGTGTTCAAGGCCAGGTTGGAGGAGGCCTTGAGTGAGCTGTACTAGTGGGAGGTGTACCTGCCTATGGCAGGGGGTTGGAACTAGATGACCCTTGAGGTCCCTTCCAACCTTACCATTCTACGATTCATAGATATTTAGATCTTAACTATCGCAATCTCATTTTCTCTTTATTTAGAAATCTGTTTCTTTACTGGATGAAGATCTATCTAACATTAAAAAGAAAAAAAATCTGCACTGGATAATGTTGTTTTTAAATATGAGCTTTAGTAAAGCTAAGTTGTATGATTCTTATGAAAAATTAATTGAATCTTTTAGTCATCTGTGTCCAAGCTTTAATGCTCCAGTGTGGTCAGCATTAGCCAAGTTCTGCTCTAATTGATGTCAGTGATTGTTTTCTTTGGGATAAATATTAGACCAGTACTAGGTGTTCTTAAAAATCTTATCTCTTAATCTTGTTCTTCCCTTAGGTTTTAATACAGACTTTTAGCTCTTATAAGAGTTTGTTTCTAAGGTCAAATGTCAGCTAGTGTGAGGATTACCTCATTTTGCTTTGCTGGAATGTGCTCAAAGCCGGAGCTATCAGATTAGTGGTTGTAGCTGCAATTATTATTGTGTAGTGCATCTATCATCAGCGTGTAAGACTGATGCTGGGGACAGAGATCCTTTTCCAGGTCTGGCCCTGTGAGGAAAAGAGCTTTTCATCTGCAACTGCTCCTCCCTCTGGCAGTTGTGGGGTGATTCCATACATCATCCCCAAGGCATTTCCTCCAGACTAAGCTGTGTTGGTGGAGACAGGTCCAGCAGATCTCAGCTTGCCTGAAGTTGAAGTGTTCCTATGTACTGCAGCATTGGTTGGTCTATTGGGATAGATGTCCTAGCAGAACAAAGACCTGGAGGCAAACCGCTCGCCGAAGATCTTCTCAATAGTTACCGCTGTTTTCAGAGCCCTCACTTACCCTTACCCAGAGATGTTTACTTTCTGTGTGGTCTGATGAAAAATTAGCACCAGCATTTTAAAAATATGCTGAAAATGCTCACTGGAGAGTTCAGAATGTATCCATGTATAGCCAGAGCTGCATTCACTTCCTTAGTACCAGCTGTGATACGTTGGCTTATTCACCTTTAAGAAAAACAAAATATTTCTCCATGGAACTATTTCCTTCTCCTCCTCTTCCTTCATCTCCACTCTTTTCCATGAAGCACAAAAAGCAAGTCATCGGTCCCCACAGCATTGGTTACCACATAACTGGCATGGTTATGTCACGCAAACACTGAAGAGGTATGGAACTAAATCAACAAAATCTGATTTGTTGGTTCAACTGAGTACAAACTAGCTAAGGAAAAACCAGGTTGGAAATGGAGAGCAAATATATGTGAGAGGCAAGACACAGCTTGCCGTAAAGAAAATGTTTGCAGAAAACGCCAGCATTACAGGTTTATCTAAGGTGTGGTCTAGCCTAAGCTGCAGTAATTACCCAAGGTACCATACCTGTGGCAGGAAAATGAAGTCCTTTATAAACTTAACCCATTCATGTCTCCTGAGACCAACCACAGTGTTATACCTAGACGGAGCCATGGCTTTTCCAGTGCAGCTGAAAATTCCTAAGTAAGATTGCAACATCCTTCATTTACCTGCCAAGAGGATTTTGAGGCTCCCCATTCTCTGTTGGTTCATAGTGTTACAAACTAGCAAACAAAAGAACCATCTCTTTTCATTCGTCATTTATAGGTGTCAGTGATTCTGCTAACTGCCATCAGTAAAATGTGAGGAAAACTTAAATGCAGAAGACCTTTGGAGAAAAATCTTTACTTGGTAGTTATATATGGGGTTGGGAATACCTGTGAAGAAATAACTCTGCTCTCCTCAGACCCCACCTGGAGTCCTGTGTGCAGTTCTGGAGCCCCCAGCACAAGAAGGACATGGATCTGTTGTGGGTCCAGAGGAGGCCACGAAGATGCTCAGAGGGCTGCAGCAGCTCTGCTATGAGGACAGGCTGAGAGAGTTGGGGCTCTGCAGACTGGAGAAGAGAAGGCTTCCAGGAAACCTTAGAGTAGTCTTCCAGTATCTGAAGGGGGCCTGCAGGAAGGCTGGGGAGGGACTATTTACAAGGTCTTGCAATGACAGGACAAGGGGCCATGAGTTTGAAGTGGCAGAGGGGAGATTGAAACTGGATGTTAGGAGGAAGTTGTTTGCAGTGAGGGTGGTGCAACACTGGCACAGGTTGCCCAGGGACATTGTGGCTGCTCCTTCCCTGGAGGTGTTGAAGGCCAGGTTGGAGGAGGCCTTGAGTGACCTGTACTAGTGGGAGGTGTCCCTGCCTATGGACAGATGAACTATGCCTATGGAACTAGATGATCTTTGAGGTCCCTTCCAACCTTACTATTCTATGATTCTGTAAGTAAGGGAGACAAATTTAGACTTGGTAAATGTTGGATGGAAGTGTCTCTTTGAATTATCAATGGATAGAAATACTGCTGACTTCAAGAGAGCTGCAGACAACTTCCTTCGTTTATTCTCTTCTGAAGAAACAGAAGACTATCCAGGGGGATGACAAAACGTTTAAGGAAGTTTTGGAACAATCCCTCAAAATATGGCCAGGATCTGAAGAGATGAGCAAAAACCTCAATCCCCCCAAGTAGGTGAATTTTAGCTAAAAAAAAAGGGCTTCTAAACATTTGAAGATTTAAAGTGTGAGTATAATAGATTCTATTATGGATGGATTCTCAGGAACTGGCTGAAAAAAAAGAGGACACTAAAATTTGTGTCCTAAAATATTTAATTCATGGATATACAGGAAATGGCTTTCAAAGAAGACATTGGGGTTCACCTAACTTAAAATACTTTATAAATGCTTACAAATGATCTGATTTAGGACCAGTAACTTTTTTTTTTTTTTTTAATCAACATGTTGTACCTGATGCTTGGACCTGTAAAAATCAGAGGTAAGTCTACCACTTCCAAAGTTGACTTGTTTCAATATTTGATTTTCAGTAGCTCTTGAGGTTGGCTACTGTGATCATGGTTGATAATCTTCCTTGACTAGAACCACTATCCTTAGTCTAATTCAGATTTGTTTGGTTTCTTCCAGAGAATTAATCAGGAGCTATTAGTTGAGGCTAGGGAGGGGAATAACTTTTTCTTGGCTTGTTAAATGCTATAATTTTTAGTGAGTTTTCTGGTTTGCCAGAATGAAGCCCAGCTACCCATCAGCCCTTGCATCTTCTCAGCAAAGATTGTCTAAGAATGGAAGGAGGCTGTTCTGGCATGTTTTCATGTGTACTACATTTATTTTTAAAGTGTTTTCCAAAGAGGCTTGGCAACATGAGCTGAGGCTGTCATTACTGTGAAGAACTGAAAAATAAAAGAACAGCTGGTGTGTTTGGTGTCCTGGGAGCTGTCACTCTTAAGATTCCCTCTCCAAAAGTAAAATCAAACTATGTATTTGTTTGTCTTTCATCACGTGTAATAAGTTATAAGAAGCTGAGAAAAAAACCAAGCCAAATTCTGCAAAAAATCAGTTGAGAGATGATGAATGTCCATTGGTTAAGTACATTCCTGACAAGATGGGAAAGGAAAGTAAGTGATGGGGCAATCTTCCCTAAGTTCATTAACCTAAGTTACTTAGGACTTGTCCTCAGTATGCATAGGCAGTTCCTAGTGCCCTCACTGAGAGGTGCACAACAGTCACTCAGAAGCACTGTAGCAGCCTGTGGTGTGCAGCAGTATCAAAAATAAATATTAAAGCTGTAGGCACCGGAAGCTGACCTGGCACTCCATCCATGCTACTCGGTCCTGAGGGGAGGAAGAGTATAAAGATCTAGACTAAAATTCATGTGTAACACAGTCTTCCCTTCCCTGCCAGTAGGAGGGCATTGTTTCTTATCTGGCTTTCCTGGTTCACTCCCCCCAGGCTGTGTCACTTGCTCCTCATAGGCTCTGAATGCTATTCATTTATCTATTTATTTGCTTCAAGGATCTGCTCTATATTTGCTTATTTCAATTTTTATCTTGATTAAATATCTTCCTAGGTTTGGTTTTCACATATGTAGAGAGCTATAGAGGGTAAGATTTGTGTAAGAAAGGTGTGCAGAGCTACAATGCTCACACTAAGCCCAGTCAGTGTAAATCTCTCCCTGGTATTGGTGTCCTTGAGATCACTCATGTCTAATTTTTTTCAGTATTCCCTGTGCAGAATTGTGAACTTCTGCTTAAGTTCCTCTTTCTATCTGATAACATTCCTGTACTTCCTGGTGGCACTTACAGAAAAAAACCCCAACATTTTATGGTGTTCTTTAAAGGTTCCTCACAAGCATTTTCTTGGATTAATTCACCTGTTCTAACTTACTACAAAGAATACTTGAGGGTAATTTGAAAATCCTACATTTAAGAGAAATGCATTATGAACTAGTATTTTGGGGGGAGGGCATCCAGTTTTCACATTGCTGACCAAAGTGGCATGGCTTTGCTTGGTAGAATTTTTCATGGAGGAAAAAATAATCCACTTGCACTCATTTCTTTTAGCTCTCTCTGTCTCTCACTGCCTCTGTATCTGTCCTGAACTTTCTTCTCTTAAACATTTTATTTGTTGTTCAAATATTTGCAGTCCTTAAAAGAGCAGAAAAACTTCAAGCTTTTTGAAAACGTAGAAGGGCTCCTTAAACTCAATGAAAATTACTGAGATACTGCTTTAAAGTGCCCTGCTTAAATAAATTCGGGAGTTCTACAACTCTTAAATGCCCAATAGAGTTGCAAGAGGCACCTAGAATAATAGACTAGGTCACACTTAAATGAATCTGTCTTGAAGAACATAACAGTAATAAGATAAACTACCTCTATACTAAACCACGGAAGCACAGATAATAATACAACACAGCTCTCCTAAATGGATCTATCTTGGAGGAAGCAACCAGGTGACAAGACTGGAGCATGAAAACAGAAAAATCAAATTAAAATTATCTAACTTATTGACTCAATTTTTCCGAGTATCAGAACAAAATGGTACCAGCCTTACACGCAGCTCTTCAAAAGCAGTAAGGCTTTATAAAGCCTTTCATACAGAAGCAATTTGTTGACTAGATATGCAGAGTAATATTAATTTAGTTGCTGCAGGTAAGAACTAAAAAAGTGCTGGTTTAAAGTGCTACTCTTTTCCTTTCCTATAATCTCTAAATCCAGAATTTAACCCCAGAGCACATCAGAATGGTGTTGGGATCGGATTTTTGTCAACAGACCCTGTGCAAATTGAGTTTGGTGGGTTCGTCAAGGTTATGTAACAGCAAACATTTGGAAAAATTGGGCACAATGGTCAGCCTTTGCTCTGAAAGGGCACAGGATTAAATGAGCATAAAAATTTAATTGTCCTCTCACCCTGAATAAGACTGGAGCTTTCCATATTAGGGTCGCACTGGCTAGTTGAGCAGCAATTTTTATCTAGCCCCTGGATAAATAGATGCATTCAGCCTTCTCGAGCCTTCAACCTTCATTAACACAGAAATTAATCACATAAATTAAACATATATATTTTGCTGGAAAAAGTCTTAACAAGCTGCATCCTCTACTGGATGAGAGAAAAGAATCAGGCATGTGTACATATTTAGCCTGACAATGCCAAGATTTCCAGAATATGTTTAGGTTTCTGTCCTTAATTTTCCAGGAGCAAATTGGCAGCTGGTGTAAATTGTCTACACTAATCACAGTGGAGTTAGGCCAATATATACCATGCAGGAGTTGATTTGTATTTTGCTTGAGGCTCTCAAATTCCCATTTGCAACATGTTGGGAGTTTTTGTTGGTTGGTTGGGTTGGTGGCATGTTTGGTTTGTTTGGTTTTTTTTTGTAATGTCCTTGGTACTTTGCTGCAATTCAGTTGCTTTTAGTGTACGGTAGGTGCGTAATTGGAATCACCAAGCAAAGAAGTGGTCCTGTAGATCTTATGAGGACAAGTGATGTGGACAGAGGAATCGAGTGCACCCTCAGCAAGTTTGCAGATGACACCAAGCTGTGTGGCACAGTCGACTTCCTAGAGGGCAGGGATCCATCCAGAGGGACCTGGACAGGCTGCAGAGGTGGGCCCAGGCCAACCTCATGAAATTAAACAAGGCCAAGTNCTCCTCAGACCCCACCTGCAGTCCTGGGTGCAGTTCTGGAGCCCCCAGCACAGGAAGGACATGGAACTGTTGGAATAGGTCCAGAGGAGTCCACCAAGATGCTCAGAGGGCTGCAGCAGCTCTGCTATGAGGACAGGCTACAAGAGTTGGGGCTCTGCAGCCTGCAGAAGAGAAGGCTTCCAGGAGACCTTAGAGTAGCCTTCCAGTAACTGAAGGGGGCGTACAAGAAGGCTGGCGAGGGACTCTTGACAAGGTCTTGTAATGACAGGACAAGGGGCAATGGGTTTAAACTGGCAGATGGGAGATTTAGACTGGATGTTAGGAGGAAGTTGTTTGCAGTGAGGGTGATGAGACACTGGCACAGGTTGCCCAGGGAGTTTGTGGCTGCTCCCTCCCTGAAGGTGTTCAAGGCCAGGCTGGATGAAGCCTTGAATGAGCTGTACTAGTGGGAGGTGTCCCTGCCTATGGCAGGGGGTTGGAACTAGATGATCCTTGAGGTCACTTCCGAACGTACCATTCGATGATTCTGTAAGTGTACTCCTGTGCCTCAATAGTGAAATGTAATGCATGTAAGATACTAAATGTGTGATATACAATGCTATTTTGCATTTATGTGGCCTCTTACATTCCATATAATCCTGTGGAGATTTACAAGCAGCTTAATGGCAGCAAATTGTGTCTGATTTCTGAAATGAATTATTTCTGCTATTGGAGCAGTTGGGCAGTAACATAAGTGATGCTAAAGAGCAGAATAATCATTGACAACTTGGTGTTTACTGGACCTGCAGGGGTAGTTGGTCTTCTCAACCTCCCACTGCAAATGGCAGCCCGTTATATGATAATGTTATCAGAAGCCGTTAAAATAAGGCAGGATTTACTTAAACTTTAAATGCAAAGCATTTGCTTTTATTTTTCTCATGTTTAAAATATGAAGTTACAGAGTGAAAGGAAGTGGTAAAACCTCCATAACTCAGAGTCAGGGGAATGAATTTGCTTGTTCACACATGCTCCATAGTTACTGAAAGTGTGATTCTTGTTCTACCAGCTAATCCAATACTTGGATGTGTTTAGGGGACAACTCAGCCCTGGTCCCATGTTTTGATTTCCAAGTAATTATGAAGAAGAATGTACTGCATGTTACCTGTGTTTTATTTGTGTGTCAGTGACAAATGGAATATTCAAAGTGCAGTAACAGACCAAGTCCTGTGTGAGACTCGGAGATCACTTAGATGGCTTAAGTGCTTCTAGTGAAAGACATATGTGTAATTTGGTGAGTCTGTATTATGCATCTAGGTCCACTGGGATGCACTGATGCATAAGCTAACTTTAGTCAGTGAAAGGCAATTATTTAATTTTGTAGCTACCAGATCCTAACAGCTCTTCCTCAGCCAGCTCCTTGCTCCAGTCCTGCTCTTTTGCTCTCTGATGCAGTCTGCCAGCTGCTGATGAACTGGGGAGCAAAGGGGAATCACGGAACTGTGGTGCTGTGGATCTCCCACTCTTTTACAGAGCATGCTGGACAGTCCTCTGAAACGCCTCCAGCACTAGGGTGAATTTCACGCACTGTCTGCATTTCCTAAATCTGGCGTTCAGCTTCAGAAGAGCTGGCAGCTTTCTGCCTTAAACTGACTGGGAATTGGACATCTTTTCCTATGGAAAATAGTCAAGGTTTTAAAATAGCTTACGTGATGAATCAGAATAAAATCTTTGTAGCGAAAAAAAAAGCTTTAGTTTTACATGTGTAGTTGTGTATGTGAGTGGGTGGCAGGGAGTTTATTGGCGAATCCAGTTTTCAGCAGAGCAAGTAACAAGGGCATGTCTTTGGCTGATTTTCTGTAAACCCCTATCCCATTTTGAATTTTGCAAAGCTGGAGAGGGGAGAGAGGCAAGGAAGCAGAAAGATAAGGGGCACTGGAAACCTAGGGAAATTTTCTGGCACACTACACTTCTTGCTTCTTCCTGTTTCTCCTCTCCTCTGGAAGACTTGTCATTTTAATAAAGAGGGAGATTAACAGAAGCATTGTACCTAGGGAAAAAAAATTAGGTGTTGGGTGGTTTTTTTTTTTTTTTCCCCTGTTAAATTTAAATGTTTCCCCCAGAATTTTCCAACTGTGCAAGCACAGCACTTCTGATTGGAAAATTATAATGGAGACAATTTCTCAGCACTGTTTTGATTATCCATGAGTGAATTCTATGTAGTTCACACTGGTGTGCATAGCCATTATGGTTACTTTTAATAAGATTAAGGCTCTTTCTCTGAGGTGTTTTGGTTAAAATGCAAGGGTTTTGAGCAGTCAAAACCCATGTGCAGGTGGCTGCAGTTATTGCATCAAATATGCCTTAATTTCCATTAGAAAGTCTGATTCTCCATGACTAGTCCTGCAAAATACTCACCCTGAGTTCACAGAAACATTACCGTTTCTCTTGTTGCATGAGCTTCATTATTATATGGTCAGTCTGTGTCATTCTAGGTCTCATCTTTAATGACATGCTGCATCTGCAGTGTGATGTGATTTGAGTGAATTAAAGCATCTAAAATAAAGCACCACAGATCTGAGACACCTCTTAAAATTAAAAAAAAAAATGAAAAGAGAGAGAAAGTAAGTTTCTGAATATTAAAAATACTACAGGACAAAAATCTGCACTCTAAGAAATGCTAACACTGAACTACAAGTTACAGTACATGGAATCATTTCACTGCTCCTGCACTGGCAGACAAAAAATTCAGACTCCCCCAAGAGAGTTTGAGGAAGTAATTTTGAAATGAATATGCTGCTGTTGATATTCTTATTGTCAACCTAATTTATCACATCTAAGAGATTATTAACTATTATCAGAGTAGATTATATTTCATTACCTCAGAATAGCATTAGTATTTTCTTGTTAATAAGAGTTTTATTGCTGGAATATGATACATGAGCAGAGAATATAAACTGTAAAAACTGGAAAATGTTTGATAAAATATTTAATTAGCAGAATGAGACTTTTTAAAAGAAAATACTTGATTTTTTTTTTTGTTTGACTGTGTTTTTTGGGTGTGTTTGGTTTTTTAGCACTATATTGGCATCTCCATTTATCTTTCCTGTTTAAGCTTTAGTGGTAGCACACATCATTTGAATTTAACTGTAAGAATCTTAAATGGTGACTACTTTGATTAAATCTAATTGCAGAAAGTTTGTTGTTGTGTTAATTTTGCTTCGTTCCTAATTCCAGTTGACAGGTGAGATGGTTCAGAAGGCTTTTTCTCTCCCTTGAGAATGGCAGGATGGAGGATTTTCAGAGCAGCAATATGTTGTGGCTTAGAAGCATGAGTTGGGGAAGTGAAGGAAGTTGCCATCTCTCAGACTTAGAGGATTTCAAAGACCACGAGCTTAACAGAAACCCTTTTAATTTCATGCCACCTATCTTGTTCTCATGGTGACCCATGAAAATTGACACAAGACAGTGGCATGCCAGTGTTTTCTTAAAGGAAAATCCATTTATTACTAGAGCTTTGAGAACTTTGAAAAAAAGCCATGGTAGCAGGCTTTATTTCCCTCTTCCAACCAGCAAAAGTTTCCAGGGTTCGTGATCTAGTTTAAACTGGAGAAAGGTCTGTGCAGTGCAGAATGTACTGAACGATGGCTAGACTCAAGACATTCATCACTGTGTTTTGGGCTAGTTCATGCTCTGGCAAGGATCAATGCCGGTAGAAATGTGTTGCACTCATATTGTCTCTGCTTTTTCCTTGCCTGCTGTAGTCCCTCCACTAGGTTTACCTACTCAAAGTAAGAAGTATGTGATGACAGGCAGACAGCATTGTGGAGCTGGGCTGTTTCTTTGGTAGCTTGCCAATGTTTAAGTACACAGGTGAGAGCATGCAAAGTAGCCCAGGACCAGAGCTGTTTGAAACCTACCAACCTCGCCTCCCTTCCTCCCTGCGCCAACTCTGGGTCAGTGTCTTGTGCTGTGCCCTCTTCATGTCAGGTATTCTTTGCTTCACTGAAGTCTTTTTATTGGAAAAGAAAAATCTCTACCTTCTGTCTGACGGGAAATCTGGCTAAGTGGAAGAAAACAATAACAATATTCCACCACACCCATTCATCATGCCTCCTTTTTTTTTGGGACTTTCACCCTTGCCTATTCAGGTTGTTTCTTGTACATGTTACATTAGCATAGGCACTCAAACCAGGTGTGCTGTCGAGACTCAGTGCTGGCTCGAGTGCAGCTCATCCTGGATGGAAAACAACATGGGCTGCACTTTTGTCAACACTCTGAAAATCCATGGGTTACCAGACTGCTCTTACTAGGAAAGCACAGAAATCTCCAGAGGAAATTAATTCATGAGTCTCTATCTTGGAGGCAGCAGCACTCTGAACTGAGGGACAGATTTTGCTCTATGAGGAATGTAAGATTTTTCTAACAGGTTACAACATTGCAAGGTGATGAGCAGTTCTCATAGCACTGAATGCCCCCACTTTCTCCATCACATCTGCAGTAATAGAGGGTGCTTGGGAGCACTCTGCACTGCAAAGGATCAAATCTGTCATCTCTTCTGCTGTCTTCAGAAAGAAAAAATCACTACTGAGAGTCTCTGAAAGCCTCCAGTTTTTAATGATCTATCTGTACATTTCCATTGTGTTCCACTGGAAAAGATATTTAATTTATTTTAAAAGGTCTGGGGTGTTCAGTGAGCACCAGTTTGCACATTTCTTGTGACATATCCAGTATTCTCAGCAAGGGCAACTTCTTAGCATGGCAGGCTAGAGAACAATGCAGCTTTTTCCTTTGCCCTTCTTTCTCCCAAGCAATGCAAGTCTTCCAGAGAAGAGATAATCTCTCATTATATGAGAAATGTGTCTGCCTGGTTGTGTGTATCATATAGGTGGGAAATACGAACTTTAATAAAAACGAGCCGCTCTAGACCTGGGTGTTGTAAGTCTGCTGACAGAACCGATTGTCCTCATAGCTGAAAATGCACGAAGGAAACAAGTGTTTTAAGAGGAAAACGGCAGTGTTCAATTGAACTGGTGAAGAAATTGCAGCTTTAACTCTTTAGGGGCAGGAGATGCCTTGTGAGGTGTGTGAACCACACTTTTATGCAACAGAACCCTACTGCCTGTCACAAACTTGTTACTGCTGCTGCAATAGAAGCCATAACAAAATCTATGTCTCAAACTGATATCTACAAGTTCTCGTAGAAAGAAACAAAACAGAACAACACAAAACCTCCAACATGTCAAGCCCCTCTATTTTTGCATGTGAAAATCCCCTGGGAGAAATATTGTGCATCAGTACTGTAGCTAGAGTACATGTACTCAAGAACAAAGAGGGCTTAAGAAGACGACATGGTGAATATATAATAACTCTGAATAAATACGGTAAGTCCTCTCTTGTTTCTTTGCAAGTGCTTTTCAAGAACTGAATAATAGTAAAGCTCTCCAAGTCACTTAGGGTCTGAGCCTGCAAATATCTACTCATATGAGTACTTCTTACTCATGTAAGTAGTCCCATTGAAGTCTGTAAACCTGCTCATGTGAGTAAGGCTAAACAAGTTCAGGGTCTAAAACACTATGGGGGAGACAAAAGCATATACAAGTACAGCCCTAAGACTCTTCAGACATGGAGCAGCAAAAGATTTATCTGAGGCTTCCAGTGTAAAGCCTTGTAAATTAGTAGGAAGATCTAAAAAATCAGGCCGCCACTGCATTGGGAAGCAATGGAGCTCTCTTAATATGGGGATATAGGGGTAATGTGATGGAAATACTTAGATGCAGTATGTAGTCTTGCAGTTGTATTCTGTACTCTCCACAATCAGAGCAGTAGCTGGAAGTCTAGCTGGCAAATAATTATAGTAATCAAGTCATGATGAAACAAAGCAGAGGCTATTATTCCAGCAACTGGCCAAGGGAACAAAAGTTTGACTGCCTGGATTCCTGAAGGAGAACAGAATTTACTACATAATGTGGGATATAAACTTCAATGCATTTAAATTGTTTTACAGACTTGTTTGTTTTTACTTTTAAACTAACCTTTGGCCAAAAATAAACTAATAGTTGACTATCAATTTAGCCCATTAAATTTTGGGCAACAATAAATAGAAAGCTGCTGAAAGTTGAGGCTTGCTTATTTTCTGTACTTGCTGATATAAAAATAATTGCTGGTGCAATAATTTTGTCCTGTGTCCAGTCTGATGACAAAAGGAATACAATTCTTCTCATTCTAAAGCTAGAACTGTAGAAGTAACAAAATCTCCTCTCACGATGGGCAATGGGCTTAAAGTGGCAGAGGGGAGGTTTAGACTGGATGTTAGGAGGAAGTTGTTTGCAGTGAGGGTGGTGAGACACTGGCACAGGTTGCCCAGGGAGGTTGTGGCTGCTCCCTCCCTGGAGGTGTTCAATGTCAGGTTGGAGGAGGCCTTGAGTGACCTGTTCTAGTGGGAGGTGTCCCTGCCGGTGGCAGGCGGTTGGAACTAGATGATCCTTGAGGTCTCTTCCAACCTTACCATTCTATGAGCTTTTCGAGGAGGCATAACTCTGTGGTCTGGAGCTGAGAGCAGCAGGAAGTGAGACAGTGCGTACTTTGCAGATACATGGGCTGCAGTCTGGCTGTGTACTCTTGTAGTTCCTTGCAGAAAGCGAGGCTTTACCATGCAATATAAAAACTTGACCAACCTTGTCTGATTTACCCTGAATATGGGATGCAGGCTCAATATATTTTGGGATAAGTAATACATGAATCTGCCTGACTGGCCTCTGTGTCCATTTTGCACCTTGGGTAGACTTAGACCTGAATCTAGGATGGGCATACGGGTGGTTCAAGGGTCAGTTTTCTTTCAGTTGCAAAACTCATGTCCTAATTTGTATTTTGCAGGAAGGAAAACTGAAACTTAGCTAAATTAGGACCTAGTGCAATAAAAATCAATGGGAAATAAATGGAAGATGCTGTTTTGGGGCATCTGCTCTGCGTGATTTCCACAGGGTGGAACAGGAAGTTTCCCTGGAAAGAAGCAGCCCATGACATCATCTGATGGAGAACCAGGTCATGCCTTGTGCTTTACTTAAGGTATTACTTATCTTTCAGGTGGACTTGGCTCCTGATTACTGGGCTGATCTCAAACAAAGATCTCATAATGTTTGAACGTGAGTGGCAATGTTAGGAAAGTATTACTGGCCCATTGCCATCAGTACTAGGTTATTTTGTAACTTGTATGGGTTGGACTTGATGATCCTTGAGGTCTCTTCCAACTTTGGTGATACTGTGATACTGTGCTTTGCCAGGGGAAGTTTAGGCTCGAGGTGAGGAGAAAGTTCTTCACTGAGAGAGTCATTCACTACTGGAATGGGCTGCCCAGGGAGGTGGTGGAGTCACTGGCCCTGGAGGTGTTCAAGGTGGGTTTGGATGTGGCGCTTGGTGCCACGGTCTAGTCTTGAGGTCTGTGGTAACAGGTTGGACTTGATGGTCTTTGAGGTCTCTTCCAACCTTGGTGATACTGTGATTGTATAGTTCTTAATAATTCATAAGCAAGGCTGAGGGAGCCTCCCCCTTTTTGCTGAAAGTGTCAAAATTCTGCCTTGTTGCTTCCATTATGGCTCTGTTGGCTATGCTCAAGGTCACTTCTTCCCAGTCAATCAAATTGTCCTGAATTTTCCTTCCCAAAGGCAAATATTTACTCAATAATCTGGAAATTTCTGTGTATTTTAACTGAACTAGAAATTTCTTAATTTTGGGGGGGTCAGATCCTGTACCTCAAATACTGAGGAAAGCAACTAGCAGAAGCACACACTAAAATTAGGGGTGGTAAAAATGATTGCTGTTCTCAGGCACCCTATAAAGTCTTTCTGCTGAACTCATAGTGTTGTAGACTGGACCATTCGGATTTTGATCTCGCCACGTTAAAGCCAGTGGCATTCGTATGAAGTTAATCGAGTTTCTACCAGTGCAAAAATCTGTCCTCTACTTTTTCGACTTTTCCGAGAGATTTCATCTTTGTGCTTTTTCCCATAAAGGGGAAGGAATAAA
>VWYK01008944.1:0-11949 GCA_013399775.1 Semnornis frantzii | reverse complement strand
TTCTTTCTTTCTTTTCTTTCCCTGGCTGTGTTGCACCCACCTTTGAACTCCAGTCAAACAAATAATCTGAAGAAGTATTCAGTGTGGTTGTGCTTGTATAGAGGGTTCTGTCACCATGCAAGAAGAAATATCAACTTTTCTTTCAGAATGTCCAGTGTATTTTTTTTTTCCTAAAGGAGAAGATGAATTCTTGTGTATGTCAGGCATAGCACAGTTTCTAAGCTACATACTAACAGCAAAAATAACACTTGTGAACGCTTCACTGTCTAAGAATCCCAGCTGGAATAACTCTACAGAACCAATGACCTTGTTCTTTTGTATGAGTCTCTCCTGGTGTCCCTAGGATTTAATCTGTAGTTTTCTGGAGTTAAATCCATCAGTTGATTTTTGTTTAGTTTTGAAAGGTTATTCCTTTATAGGAGAATTTTATTAATGTTAGACCCTGATGAGGATAAGGCTTTCTAAGCATGTATCAAGACTGATGAAGTATTGCATCAGCTGAAAACGGGGAAGATTTCTAGTGGTGTAGATTCTTAACTGGTGCAAGCTGCTTGGCCTATATCTCCAGCTGAATGGGGGCAAGGATGCCCCATTAGCAACCCTGTTTGTAGTTCACTAGCTGATCTGGTTTAATTGTCTCTCCTTTTGATTTTGAGTTTTTAAAAATATTATCTGAACTTCTTTCTTCTGCTGCAAAAGGAAAGTGCTCTGTTTTAACACCCTAGGAATAGTAGTTGTGTTTGTCTGGAGCAAGGAAAGTCACTGTGTGCCCCAGAGTGGTTTTTCCCTCTGCCTTTGGGCAACATACCAATTTAACAGGCCCTACTGATTTAAAATTTGAAGAGTAGGACTGGAAAAGGAAGGAAAAGTCTTCATGTTGTGAATAGAGTGAAAAAAAAAATATGGTTGACTGAGCTGGGAAAAGAAAGCAGAAAACCTTCAAGTGCCATGGTGTTTGTTATCCATTTTTTGAGCATACAATAAACAATCTGGGGTGTGAGTATCCTGTTCTGGGGGAGAGTCAGGATACTGATCCCAGTGCCCCAGCATCAGTTCCATGAGCTTTGCTTTCTCCTTAGATTTTGGTTTCAAACCAAGTGAGCCCTGGCTGCAGAGTGTGTCAGCAGGACAGATGCTGCCAGTCTGGTCTTTGGTGGCCAGGGCAAGATGCATGTTGCAGTTGTTTCTACATGTGGTTTGGTATTACAGAAAACTTACCACCTTGTTCAGGGGAGCCATCAGGCCCAAAGGCTAGTTCAAAACTCACATTGCTTTAGATGTCTTGTGTTCTGAAAGTAGGAAAGAGCATTTTCAGATGCACTAAGGAATTTAAAAAGAAACTATCCTTGGTTTTTGCTGTTTGCCTGGTAGAGTTTCCTAGGTTCTGTGTACACAGCAGAGTCCCAGTGTCCACGGGACAAGAACATCTTGAGGCTGGAGGTTGCCCTGGGCTGGTCCTACGCGTCAGCCAGGAGACTTTGGAAGTGAAATGAGAACTTGGGGTGCATCCTTTGCAGAGAGGTGGGGTGCTTGGAAGCAGAAAATGTTTCATCTGTCTGTTTTACCATGCCAAACTGGAGTCTTCCTCATCTGTTGCAGCAAGAAGTGGAACCTGAATGTGTCTTCTGACCTGGTGGAAAGTCAGTAGACCTATCCTTGGTGCAATTGCCTGATGCGTTAGAGAATCCCAGAATGGTGGGGGTTGGAAGTGACCTCTGGAGATCATCTAAGTCCAGCTCCTCTACTAAAGCAGGGTCACCCAGAGCAGACTGTCCAGGATCATGTTGGGTTTTGAAAATCTACAGTGGAGGACTGTCACTGCTCTTCAATTTCTTCTTTGTTGGTGTTGTATGAACTTGCTTTTTTAAATGCAAAACTTAATTTTGCTTGCGTGGAGCTTTGGGGAAATATTTTTGTCTATCAAGAAAGCAGAGCAGCTCTAAGAATATAACATCATAATTGCTGAGGCTGTACTGCATTTTATGAACAAAAATAAAGGCTAGCTGCTTCGTTTTGCTAAACCCCCTCATTTGCCATGTCCCAGTACTCCTCCTTGAGACTGGAGGCCTTTGATTTGATGGTGTCCCTTACCAGACGCTGATTGCTATAATGCTATGTGTGCGCTGTACACTTGATACATCATCTAAGCCCCAGAAAGAGTTCCTGCTCTTTGTGCGATCCCCTGCTCCTGATGTAAACCAGGCAGAAGTGCAGCAATTCCTGGCATCGTGTAACATGATGCCAGGAATTAGAAATTTCCATCTTGGAATGCACCAGGAAACCGGCAGTGTTGCCTCTGCTGGTGGGGATGGACTGGTGGTGTGCTCCTTGCCCTCTCCTTCGACACACAGGATCTACAGATATGACTGTGAAAACAGAGGGGGACAGAGCTTAGGAATCTCTGTAAATCTATGTAAATGTAAATACCTTTTGATTTTTTTTTTTTTTCTGTAGACACAGATGTCTTTTTTCAAAAAGTAAGTTTAAAAATGTCATGCACTGGCTAAAAACTGTCACCGAGTGTCTGAGCCAAGGGGTCGAATCCTGCTGGTGTGGGAACTGTTGGACATTTTGCCATCATTTTTTGTGGCTATAGGGTTGAATCTGAAGCATGCTGTAAAGTTATCTGAAAAAAAAAAAAAACTGTGGGGCTATAGGAAAATGCAGATAAATCTGAAAAACAGTGCACAAAGGGAGGCTTTTTAGAATATATTATTGTCACATGGCAGCTTTTTTTTTGTTTTTGTTTCTTTTTTTTTTTTTTTTAAATGTCGAGGCACTTGAGCATTGCTTGGAGTTCTACAAAGCTTGAAAACAAAGGATTAAACCCTACAGGAGTATTTTTAGGTGTTTTTTTTCTTTTGTAATCTGGCAAACTACTAAATGAAGCATTATACCCAAATTCAAATCAGAGCAAGCTAAAAGGAGAGGAGAAATGGTTAATAAAACATGGCCAAAATTAATTATTCTTAGAAAATAAGTTTTTTCCACTTGCAGACAATTGATGGAGTTTAGGAATCAAGTCTGGGGTCAAAGGGTCTTGATGGCCAAGTCAAAGGGCACTCAGAGATGTATATTAATGCATGTCAGCTTCCAGATCCGGGAGTCAAGCAGTAGTTCATAAAAGAAACAAGGCATCTTAAGAAGAAGTGTTATTAGCAAACATCAGGTCAAAGTTTATCTTTGGGTCAGCGTGTACTGCAGGGTCACCCATTCACACTCTGAACACAAGGCGGTATCCTTAGAGCTGCCTCTGTGCAAGGTGTTAAGGCAAAAGAGAAATAGGAAGCTTTAACTGGGGAAAGTGGGTCATGGATTGGAATGCTTTGAGAGGTTGAGTCTTAAATTGAGGCATCCTGCAGCAAAGGAAAATGGGGTTTGTGTTTAGGTTAGAGTGGGTTTTTATATAATTCGTTTGTTTGGGGATTTTTTTCCCTTTTTTTTTTTTTTTTTTTTTTTTTTTTTAATAACCAGAAGCTAAATTATACTTTTGCATGGGCAGAGAAGGTTCCTTGCAATGCCTTTGCCCACTTTCCTGCGTCAGTATAGCTGGTGCTATAGGGGACAGAGATGGCTTTCTTCTGAGAGAATGAGTATAGCCAACGTCAAGCCCTTTGATGTGGAGGTATTGTAACTGTTGCCACGTGACCCTTCCTGGAAGCCATGCATTTCCTAAGCAGCGTCTTGTGTTGTCCAGTTCATCCCATTTACAACGCTACTTCTGCAGCTCTGCTTTCTCCTCTTCCCACCGCCTTGGGTGTGGGAACCCCAGCGCCCAGGGCAGCAACGGACGGGGGTGCTGCGCCGCTCAGACCTGGAGGAATGCTCCCGCTGTGCAGGAGCACACAAAGGCTGCCTACTTGCTTTGACAAGCCCAGGCTGCAGAAAATCCTTGCGAGCTTTTGTGCTTCGTGGTGTTGACTTATTTTAGTTCCGTGCTAAGATGCTCCCCATTGAAACAAGCTAAACAAAACCCCCACCCTGGTGGAGTATGGTTCTTCTAAATACTGTTATGCTGATGCCTTCGGGAGACATTTTGCCTGGTTTTCTAAAGAGGAGCAACTTATACTTTGGCAGGGAGAGAGGAGCATAGATGTAGGAACAATAAATATGACTCTTTACTGCAACTGATTATGTTTGCACTGAATGGCAGTTAACATACAGTGTGCAATAACTGAGTATATCTGTGACAGAAAAGAGATGATCTGTTAGATTTTTACTTGTGTAGTGTGGATATTGTAGCCCTGAGTTGTGTGTTTAGTATTTAACACTGTGCATTGGAAAGTCCAAAACTCCATAGAGACATCAATTAACACGATGGAAAACCTTGATGTGTTCATGGAAATGTTTGTTGCTCTTCAGTGCAGTTATACTAGAGTAGTTCCAGCCTCCTAATTAAATCTTTTGGTCGATCTTTCTGAATTTTGTGTTGGTGAAATATGTGAGGAGAGTCAGGAGGGAAAAGTTTGAGCCATAATAAAGAAACTGCAATGCTTTTTAGATAAAATACTTCTCCTATCCAACTCTGACTTTTCCTAGGAGTACATTATATTCTTTAGGAGAAGGTTTTTTCACTTCCTTGAGGAAGGGATGAGTTTCCCTGACACCGAGGGACAAACTATAACCTGACCTTCCTTTCTGAGTTCCACCACTTCATCTGCTGAACCACCCTTACTGGGCATTAGGACACTTGGAGTCTGGGAGGGCCAAGTTCAAATTCTTGGGACTCATTTGGGAGTATGTGTAGAGGAATGTTGGGGGTTTGGTTGCTTTTTGGTTTGTTTTTTAGGTATTTTTTTGACCTTTCAAAGAATGGAAATAGCGAAGGAGCTATTGATCTCAGAGAGTGTCCAATTCACTGTCAGTTGGTCTCCTCTCTAAAGCATCCTGAACAAGTGCCACGAGTGCCTTCCCCTCTAGAGACAGATGATTCCCTCTCACTCTCCATTTTTCTTGAAAGATTTGAACAAATTTTTTTTCCCCTGCTAGCTCAGATTGGTGGAAAGCTTCGAAGGAGAAATGTGAAACAAGAAGAAGAGCAAATACTCATTCCTTCAAGTCACAACATGGTCTGAAAGCATAAAATAGTATCAATTAGAAACATACCCAAATGACTGAACAGTGAAACCCTTGCTGGTGTAATCTGTCATGGCTCCACTGAAGCAAATTGGAGAGTCTGTCTCGTCCTAAATAGGTGCAAAGGCTTTCCAGTGGATTGTGTGTTCCCATAGGAAATGATATTAAAGGGAATGGCATTTGGGGAGTCTGCAAGCTGTCGCCTTTAATGGTAGCTCATTGAGTTTGATATAAACACTCTAAGGATCTTGCAGGGTTGACTTAACTTTGTTTGTGACTATCTGAACTGCTAAACTTCTGAGTCTAAGCCCTGTAAAATCCTTTGTGTTTGAGCCTGCCCTGATGCAACTCTGATGGTTAATGTGAGCTGAGTGCTCACTCCACATCATGGGAACAGGCTCCTGAAGAATTCAGAAAGCCAGAAGTTTGCACAGTGTGTTGGTGGACTGGAAGGCTGAGGAGGGTGGGAATCTTGGTTCCTTCAGTGGCTCAACAGGATCAAGTTTATTTCTAGCTGTTTCTCCCTAACCAGTGATGCAAAAATTAACCATGGATTTATCAGGGAAGAACTAAAAGCTTATCTTGCTCCTGATGAAGCTGATGGCAACATTAGTTTAGTGCAAGTTGATGCCCACTAACATAATAAACAGTTACTTTAAATGAGGAAAACATCTGAATGTCAATTAAGACAAACATCACTATGACAATGTTCCATTTTTCCAGGGTACTGAGGATAATTTAGGGCCAAAAGATTACTTTTGAAATTATCTTGAATCTTGCCCTGTATTCAATGAATCTTTTTTTTAGGGACTTGATTGCTAATTCCTTCTAATTTAAAAAAGACCCATTGTCTTATTTGGATGTAAGCAGAGCCCTCAGGGGTCTATAAAACTGTCAATATGGCTGTTAATTTGCCTTTTTTTAAATTTTTTTTTTATTTTTTTAATTTGTGACTTAAAGCTTAATTGTGAGAGCTGGGAAGATGCCATGGTTTTGGTTTGGAGGGACTCAAAGTGTCTCACGGGTTTCAGATCTCATCAGAAGTTGTAGGAACTTTCCAGCTGCTGCTGACTTGTCAAGTTGGAAAAGCTGTGGAGATCTGGGGAGCAGAGAAAGTGTGGGGAAAGTGAGTCCCACCTGGTTTTCATGCTGAAATTGGAGGTGGACAAGAACCAAGAGCTTTAGTCTAAACGTCCCTCAGCTTTGGGTGGGTCTGGATCCAGATCAGGATCTGACCTTCATGTGCCTCAGGCTTGTCTCTAATTGAATCCATACAAAACCACACATTTCACATGACTTTGATGTAAAACCATAAATAGGCACTCTTTTTTTTTGTTTGTTTGTTTTGTTTTTAAGAAAAAAAATAAGTCCAGGCTTGCTTAGAAAGGTCCCAAACCTTCTGCTGAACATTACTGGTTCCAAGTTGTAATGAAAATTCAAGTCTCCAATGCAGTAGTGTTCCTAGAGGGAATTAGGATTGGTCTTGTCATTCTAGTTAAATGTGTGACTGTTCTGAGACAGGCAACAATGTCCTACTGGCTGTGAGTTGCTCAGAAGATGGTCTAGACTCTTTGCACAAACTCTGATTTGAATTATTTTTCTTGGGTTAGATCCTGGTCAAACAATCTCAGTGATGCTTATACTAGTTTTGTGTCCTGTATAGACAGGCTGAAACAGTTGAAGCTTGGAGAAGAGAAGGCTCCAGGGAGACTATAGAGCAGCCTTTGAGTATTTGAACATGGCCTACTGATAGCTGGAGGGCGACTTGTTACAAAGGCATGCAGTGACAGGAGAAGGGGTAATGGCCTCATATGGGAAGAAGCCAGATTTAGATTAGATATTAAGAAGCAGTTTTTCCTTCGGAGAGTGGTGAGGCACTGAAACAGGCTGCCCAGAGAAGCTGTGGAAACTCCAAGCCTGGAACTGTACAAAGGCAGGTTGGTTGGAGCCTTGATCAACCTGTTTTAACAAGAGGTGTCCCTGCCCATGACAGGGGAGTTAGAATAGGTAATCTTTAAGGTCCCTTCTGACTCAAGCCGTCGTATGATTGCATAGAAGAAGACAGGAAAGATTCTCAGTGATGTGGGATTGGAAAGGCAAGACAAAGATGCCCATGGAAACTTGAGTGAGATTCTGCTTTGATTGAACCACTTTTGCAAAATTCTGTATTTGGATTTTGCAAACAGTTCTGATTTTTTTACAGGAGATTTTCAGAACAATGCAAGGATTTTAGCAATCTGAATCCCGGTACCTGAGCAGGACAGCATGACCGTTGTCAATTTTAATGATGGATGGAGACTTCTGGTTTGAAGATCTTAGTCTGAGCAGTCATGGAATCACAGAATGGTAGATTGGAAGTGACCTCTGGAAGTGATCTAGTTCAACTCCCTTGCTAAAGCCCTGTCCTTCACAGTCAGTGGGAGGTCATCCACTATGGGTTAATCCATTTATATATGATGATCTATGTCAGAATTAAGTGAATGCTTGACCCACAGCTTGAGTGAAAGTTTGTTTGGAAGGTATTATTTGTAACTGCCCTTAGACCACGATTTGGAAAGTCTGAGGAGTGTCTGACTGAGGTAGCTGTCACCGAACAGAACAGACATATCTTCAGGCCATCTGTTGCTCTGCCACTTGTTGTTTGTATTGCTATGGTAAACAGGAGCCCCGCTTGTGGACTACCACTGTGCTGGGAGCTGTACCAACACACATCTCAAGATGTGCCTGTGAAAAGGACCTAATGATGTGAGCATATGAGGGTACACAGACATGTTTAAACTTTAAAGCAGAAATGGAGGCTCTTGAGCTCTCTGAGCAACGGTCTCAGGCTGCTGACACCCAAACAGCAGCAGGGATGCTGGTGAGCTGTCACAGCAACTAAGCCTCTGTTTAGTCCTGTCTAATTTGATGTCCATTGTGAGAAGGAGTGTTCTAGGCTTCTGTTGTGAGCACAAAGACACAGCACTATGTGCTACCAGGGGCACAGAAACGCTAATCTCAAGTGGTAGCTAATGTCTAAAGGGTGGGGCCTGAGACAACAGGGTCAGACTCTTTCCAGTAGTGCTCAGGACAAAGCACAGTTGGCACAAACCAAGGAGGTACCATCCGAACATGAGGAAGAACTTTCCTGTGAGGATGCTGAAGCACTGGGGCGGGCTACCCAGAGAGGTTGCGGAGTCTTCTCCTCTGGAGAGACTCCAAACTTGCCTGAACATGATCCTGGGCAAACTGCTCTGGGGGACTCTGCTTTAGCAGAGTGCTTGGACTGGATATCCCCAGAGGTTCTCTCTAACTCCCACCATTCTGGGATTCTGTGTGGTTATGATTACTTGGCCAACAACAGATTTAGGTAGAAGTCTACAAATACAGTCCTCATAAGTCAGCTCTCTTGCACTTGTTGCTGTGGTCTTATGATCCCCTCAGGGAATGTTAAACCTGGGTCCCTGGACCCTCCTTACCCTGCTTCTCCAACAATTAAAAGGAAACCACTTAGAAAAGCTGCAAAGAGCTGATTTCTTCACTGATCTCTGTTTCCTTTGCAGATGCAGGAGGCTGGCTGGCAGCACGTGGCTTTCCTTCTCTGTTTCTCTGCTATTGTATGGAGTTTGCTCTGGCAACCTCCTCTGCATGCATCTGGGACATCTGTCAGGCCCCATCATCAGGTCCTGTCCAGCTGGGTTGCAGGCCGAGTTTTGACTTCCTAATCTGTATTGAACACTTTGATGTGGCTCTCAGCAGGATTTGACCCAAAGCACACAACATTGCATTTTATAATCAGTAGGGTGCGAATAGGGACACAGGCTGTGTATTAGAGGTTGCACTTCTTCCAGTACTTATCATGGGGGTATTTCTATTTCAGACTGGACTTCCAAGATGAGATATGTCTCCCAACCTCCTCTTTTAGGACCTGTAAGTTTCATAATGTGGTAGGCAAATGCCAGGCTCCATGGAACTGTGAAGAATCTGCATTCGAGAAATCCTCTTGCTTTTAAGTATGGTACAGTATTAGAAGGATCTCATTGTTCTCCGGAGAAATTAGAAACTAAGAGAGCTACTTTTATTTTCACTAAGAAAACTCTCTCAACTTTTACTATGGAGCTATTAAGACTCTTGTTTGTGGTGTTACGAAGCACCCAGCATCATGTGTGTGAGTCTTCACAGTCCGTGGTGCTCTTAGACAGGAACAAGGACTCAGTTCAGTGGTACAACAGTGGAAGCAGGAGCCAAGATTTTTATGGTTGACATAAGGTTTTCCCAGACCCCACTCTGTTTCCCACCATAATGTCGAGGACCTCTGGGAAACAGAGACAACCTTTAAATAGAAGCTATCAACTAACCCTACGGCCTGACAATTTAAGATAGCTGATTTTACAGAGATGAAAGATTGTTGCTAAGAAACTGAGCATTTTAACAGCTTTTCTGAATTCCTATGTTTGCATTTTGGTAATTTTTTTTTCTAATCTTGGACACCGCAAATCTGTTTGGGACCATTTTCACTTTTGTGTTAGAGCTTGCCCCATTTCTGGAGGGTAAATCAGCAGCTTTAATGAATCCATTGATTTTTCTGTGTGTGAGGAGATTCTCTAACAATGAACTCCATGCTCTAAAAAAATCTCAGGCTGTTTCACTGGGACCCTATTTGGGTGAAAACCCCACTATTTAAATGCCATTTACCTTCCACTACTTAAAGATGGGGACAGACTTTTTAGTGGGCTCGTTGTGACAGGACAAAGAGCGATGGCTTTAAAGTACAACAGGGAGATTCAAACTGGATCCAAGGAAGACATTTTTTTACACTGAGTGTGGTGAGACACTGGCCCAGGTTACCCAGAGAGGTGGTAGATGCCCTATCTCTGGAAACGTTCCAGGTCAGGTCGTTCAGAGCTCTGAGCAACCTGCTCTAGTTGCAGATTTCCCTGGTCACTGCAGGGGGAGGAACTAGTTGACCTATAGATGTTCCTTCCCACTCAAAACTTTTTATGCTTGTGATAGCATTTGGAAGGTTTGGTTGCTCAGATTTCATCTGATCAGGGCAGTTTGGGTCATATATAAGTGTTACATTGCTACCTCTCAAGTCACTGAGAAGGGTAACGAAAAGATGATACCAGGAGTCCACTGACATGTGAACTTCACAGGACAAGAGACAGAGAGCCTGACACTGTGACCAGCTCTCACGTGGACTCAAGTTAATTGCTGTAGTGGCATCACAGGCACGGTAATGAATGAAATGACAGTGTGTGCTCCAGGGAGGGAGTCCTGTGCATGAAGGAGTTCTACACCCCACCCCTGTGCTGGCACCCAAGGCAGGAACTGGGAATGAAAAACCCTGTGGGAAGCAACATAAAGAGGTTCTGAGCACCCTACTGCTATCCCATAGTAGGGTGCTTTCCATCTCAAAGACTGAAACAACCTTAAAGGCAGAGACTATCCTTGATCAGTGGGATTGGAGGGCTCAATACCCAGTAGGACCAGGTCCCATGACAGAAGATGATGGATTTTGGGGTCAGCACCTCAATTCTTATGTAGTTGTGATGGGAGTGACCTTGAGTGACTAACAGATTTGGCTTGAAAAGAAGTGTTTGGCAGGAGTTGGTAGTACCTTGGAAAATAAATCACAGGAAAAATCTCTGGTGAAAAACATGACACTTTTTTTTTTTTTTTTAATTGACTGAAGTCTGGAAAGTGAGGGAAAAAATAGTCAAGACTTTCAGTTTTCTTTCACAAAACCTCAGCAGTCTTTTGCAAAGTTCAGTGACTTATTGAAGAGATGGAGCAATCAAAAACAAAATCCAATATTCTGTTTAAAAAAAAGAAAAAAAATCTGTGTCCTGAGAATCATAAATAAAAATGATCAGACAACTCTGTTTAGCTCTAGAGCAGGTAAAAGTGCCTTCCTGAGGGCTGGTCTGGCTGCAGCGTTGAGTTTAAGGGATGACAGATGATTTTCTATAAAGACTTTGAAACCTGTAATGTTGACATTGAGATGGAGCTATTTACAATAGCTTACTCTGGCAAAGTTTGCTTTGAGTCAAGGACAATATTACTTAAGGTACTAGAACTAGTTGAGAGACAGGAAATACATGAAAACATTTTGTTTGGTTGGTTTTGTTGCCTTTTTTTTTCTTTCCCCAATTTTTACTTTAGGCATCTATGCAGCTTTTTTTTCTTCACAAGTGTTTCAGTGATGCTACAGGTTGGGCAAACCACAGTGAAGCAATGCAGAGCTGGCTTAGAAAAATCCTTGTAAGCTGCATCTGTCTCAGTGCTCCCAGTACATTTATCAGCTTCTGTAACTTCAAGACTTCTGTTTGCATCCTTCTGTGGCAAAGGGTTCAGCCAAACACAGTTTATAGATTAATTTTTCCTCCTTCTAAAGAATCCACGGTGAGAGATTGCTGATGGCTCAAATGTTTGCAGTGCTTTAACTCACTACTAGGGTCTCATTGTTTATCCAGAGACTCCATTTGCTTTATTTAATTTTTCAGCTCACAAATTCCATCTCCCAAGACACTCAATCTGTTCATACTTATTCTGTTACCAACTGGCTCTTCTCTCAGCTGATAGTGGCTTGAGGACATGATGCCAATCCTTTCTTGGCATGGTGGAGGATTTGTAAGAGAGATTTAACTTTCCTCTTAAGTCTCCCAGTCTTACATTAAAATATCGCCTAAAATATCAATGTCGTTGACAACAAAGATCATTCAAATTTCATATGTAGTTTCTTTCTCCTTCTAAATTTAGTGGGTAAAGTTGTTCTTTGTTATGAGTACTCTGGAGGGTGTCCCTTGTAATCTCTTAATGCATTTATTTAAATGAGAGGAGTTGAATTTGCAATGTTTAAATACAGTCCTTGTGCTTGCGGTGTTTCCATTC
>VWYK01008915.1:0-10799 GCA_013399775.1 Semnornis frantzii | reverse complement strand
ATAACGACCTATGGTGGACAGCTCTGTCTGTAATACTGAATGCATAAATCAGTGTAATTGACTGCTGGTATTAATTATTTCAGCAAATTTTCCCAGCACACTGTTGTAGCTTTCATTCAGTTAGACATTATTTAGTCACCCATAGTTATGTAGGACAGCAGCAACAGGGGTTATGTAACCTAAAGGACATGGTCTTTTTAACTTTCAAAGTAATTAGTGCTTTCTTCCTACAGCGTAAAGGGTCAAATCCTCAACCTCAGGCCCATTAGCCTGACTACAGAAGGCTTGAAAGGAGTTTCAGTTTCTCTGCAGCTCCCTGAATGTTGGTCCATTGACTTGAATGGTCTTTTTCCACATTTGGCCTGTTTCATCATCTCATGGGACTAAAGGGCAATGAAATTAGCTGTCTGAAGTTTGTCCATCTGGCCTGTGTAGCCTATGTCCTCTTCCTCAGCACCCCCAGAAAATATGTAAAAACCTGAAAACAAAGGTGTGAAATAGAGCAAAAGAACAAGTCCTTGGTGGACAGGAGTGGTGGTGAGGAAGTCTAATGTTGACTTTAAGAGGCAATATATTTCAAAGACAACTGGAGTTTATCCGAGGTCCCTAAGCACATGTGATACATCTTAAAAACAAGTTGACTGGCAAATATGGTTGACCAAGGTCTCTATTTTGTTGGGTTGATGAATAATGATGTTGAAGGAGATTACTGCAGCTATTCCTTGTGTTGTTTTCCCTTACATTCATAGCAAGACGCAGCTTTTAGGAGTGTTCACCGAGATGTTTTCTTTGACTTTGTGTGGAAAACTTTGTATGCAGAGTGTGCTGCAAAACAAAAATCCACCAGCACTCCAATGCAAACCAGCATGAGCTATTGTCTGCCCACTTACAGTCCCGCTGGGCTCTGGACATGCAAGCCAAAACAGCTTGCACAGACATCAGTTTTCTTGGCACTGTTAATATTCCAAGCTGAATCTGGTTTGCTCTTATTAGCCTTGAGCCATTGGAGATAGAAACATCACTGTTTATGCGCTGTCAGAAGCAGATGTTTCTCCTTGTGTGTAGTGGAGGGACTTTCCTATGGAGAAATAGAAGTGTTTCTGAGGAGAGCCACTTGTCATGAGAGCAGGAAGAATTACATTTACTGGTCCATGCTGCTTATCTTGATCTATTTTCTATGTTCGAAGTAGTAGAAAATAATTTTTAGTCACTGTGGGTAGGAGAAAATAGATTTATGTCCTCTTTTTTATATGTGCAAACTGCATTGGTCTGTGGAGACTTTGCTCTGTAAAATGCAGTATGTCCAGCCTTTACCATTTCCATGGATAGGTTGGCTTAGAGGGACAGGCTGTTTCTGCCATTGAATGTCTTTGCAGGTCTGGACCTGAGGCTGGAGAGCAGTTTCCTGGCTGTTTCTAGGAGGTGTATCTTGTGTCTCCTGTAGACCAAATCATCTCCTCCTTGGAGCTTTCACAGCCTGCCCATCCGAATGCAGCCACTCCTAATTCCCTTTACTTACCCCTCCTACTTGCCATACTGAGATGTTGAGCAGATATGAACTAACAGCAAGCCTAAAGGACAGGCTAGATGTGTAAGGACAGAGAGGCTAGGAAAGGAGCAGGCAGGTAGAGAAAGCTCTCCAGGGACTTAACAGTCACCAGAACCCAAAGGAATGAGACCTCTAATGCTACCCATTTCAGGAGCTGGGTTTGGGTCCTGTGCAAGCAGCATACTTGCAGTTTACAGCTCTGAGGGACTGACTCCCCTATACTCTGGACTGTATATTTCCAGTGCCTATGCAGACTATCCAAATTCACATTTAGTATTTCAGAAAAGGGCTGGAAAATGGTAACGATCAGTCTGTCTCGTGTTTGCATGAGACCTAAAATTTAACACTAGTGGACCCTGATATATGGAACAGTAGGAGCACCTTTATGTGAGCATTCACTCTTTGCTGTTGTCCATCTTACCACTGCTATTTACATACCCTGCACATCCACTAAAGCAATGTTTCATAACCACTGCTTAGATTGTTTTTGGTCTCTCCACAATTTTTTATACTTTTCTTCTTTCTTTGGATTTTTTTTTTTTTTTTTTTTAAAATCTTTTACCATTGTGCTAAGCCTGATGTTAACATGGGAAAAGTTTAGAGAAGCCACAGATGTATTTGTAGGAATTTAGCCCTATGCTTTCCACTTCCAATCAAAGATATGTCACAAAAAGCATTGCAGATGCAGTTCCTATCCTGGGGGACTTAGTGTGTTATTATGGAGGCTATCAGCACGGGAATTATGATGAGACATTTGGTTTGATACCGTGCTGTAATCTGCTAACACGTTGGAGAAGCCAGGTATCTTCAGTGGTTTCAACAAAGAGGAGAGAATATTTTTTCCAATTTCCCACATTGTTATTCCATGCAATTGCTCATTATGGTAGAAATATAACTCTTACTAATTAAATGGGTACTAGCAATTAAATTAAGCAATGCCTTAAAATGCCCAGTTTCACGTAATATTCAATAACGGCTGTTTCTGCAGGGGATACTTTCTGCTGTGTATATATTTTTTTTAAGGTGATTATGACACAATTTCCTTTGTTTCAGAACACTGAATTCTTCAGGGACTTGGCCAGAATCTCAGCCTCCTAATGAGCTAGATTGCAGCAGAAGGGGACGGGGAAGTGAGTAGCAAGATGAACAACTTGGAAATCAAAGCGAGAGGATTACATCTTCAGATGATTGGATAACTAGCTAATTTCAGTTTTTATTAAGGCCCATTTGACCTGTGAGTCAAGGATATATAGAACATTTTTCTTCATATTATTTTATGAATAATAGCCAAAGTCTTCCTCCATTATTCCTCAGCTGTTATGGTGAGGTATAAAGCAGCAGAACATTAGATAATGTGCATACCAGTGTAATCAGAAGTGCTGTGGTAATTTTTATGTTATTTCAGGTTAGAATCCAGATGGATACCCAGTGCTGAAACATACTTTATGTGACTAAACTGGAGTCTGTGAAAGTGCTCACTGCAGAAGAGAACACATATTCAATCAGACCTTGGTGTCCTACTGTCTTGTTGTTTCAGAATTCACTTATCAAAATATGTTCTTCCAGCATTGAATGAAATGAGATTCCTGCCATTTCTTCAACACCTAAGAGGAAGAACAGAGTTGCAGTCACTGTAGGTTTCCTGTTTTGGGTGTCAGTGAGAGAGAGTTCACTGGCCAAAGCCTGCTGTGCAGTCTCCCTGATTTTCTCATTAACTTCTGATGGTGTAAATTTAGCATGATATTTTTAATTTTATTTCAAGAATTCATAGAAACGTAGAATGATGAGGTTGGAAGGGACCTTAAGGGATCATCTAGTTCCAACCCCCTGTCATAGGCAGGGACACCTCCCACTAGTACTCAAGGTCACTCAAGGCCTCGTCCAACCTGGCCTTGAACACCTCCAGGGAGGCAGCATCCACAACCTCCCTGGGCAACCTGTGCCAGTGTCTCACCACCCTCACTGTAAACAACTTCCTCCTAACATCCAGTTTCAATCTCCCCTCTGCCAGTTTAAACCCATTGCCCCTCATCCTGTCATTACAAGACCTTGTCAGCAGTCCCTCCCCAGCCTTGCTGTAGGCCTCCTTCAGATACTGGAAGGCTACTCTAAGGTCTCCTCAAAGCCTTCTCTTCTCCAGGCTGCAGAGCCCCAACTCTCTCAGCCTGTCCTCATAGGAGAGCTGCTCCAGCCCTCTGATCATCACTCCTCTAATATCAGAAAAAAACCCCTGCTGTTCAAGCCACATTCTCATCTGACTTTGTATGACTGTCATGCAGCTTGCGGGTCAAAAGATACTTTGCCATATTTGAAGTGAATTTGTGGAAGAAAATCAAAACCTAGGACTGTACACTTTTTTTCAGTGCAAATTTCTAGCCTACAGCAGCATTGTAAGTTGCTCATTGCTGGGCCTTTTCCCAGTGGCCCAAATGATCTGTGTTCTGGGGTTCATGCTAGTATATTTTTTATGAACCAAACTGGAATTCTGAGTGATGTCAGATTCATATTTGCATTTGACTTCTTCAGTTTGTGTTGTTTTGCCCTCCGTTTTCAATTGTATTTATCCTACAATATGCTGTGTAAGCCTTCCAGTTGACTGCTATGTGGAACTGAGTCCTAGTTAACTTTTTCATATTGCTTTGGAAACAGAGCCAGCTGCTGCAGCATCCAGCGTGAACAACTTGGCAGTTAGAAAGGCCAGCTAGAAGAAGCAGCTTTCCATGGAACCCATATTAAGTGTTTTGCTTTGTTTCTCTTCTAAGTGGTATCACAAGTAGGCACAGAGCAGAGCAGATTATGCTAATTAAAACTTACTATTACAACCTTTTGGGACTTCTAACATTTCTTTCTTTGGAGACCTGTCCTAAGAGATTAGCTGTTCAGCAGAAATCTCCACTCTCCTGTTCAAAGCAGGTTTCAGCTCCTGCTCTGAATGCTCTTTATTTTGGAAAGGAAATGGCTAAGTTTCTTTTTACTAGGTTTGTCTGACAGAGAACCCTCTCTTGATTTAGACCACACAGATGAATTCACAGACATAGGGGCATTTTGCAGAGCTGCACAGCAAAAATTAGCATCTGTCACCTCAGGAGCTGTTGGAATGCAATCCCCATCCTTCTGAAGTGTCTTCACTTTTTGCAAACCGGGATTTTTCTTACTGCTTTCTTATGCCTTCGCTGTTCAGATTTTCTTTCTCCGTGCTCACACTTGCACTACTGTAACCAAGAGCACAACTTTCATCAGCTTCACCAGATGGGAGGATCAGGCCCGTGAAGCTCCTGTGGTTACAGAGTGCTTGCACACAGTAATTGGACTCTGTGGAAGAAACTTTTGATGCAAGCAATGGATTTAGTCCCTTTAATCCCACTCACGTGGTGTTGGTAGCATAAGACATCCCAGCCTGGAATCTCATTTAATTTTCAACTAGAAGGTGGGGAATGCCAAATGGGTTGCAATGAGCAGAGGTTTCTAGCAGCAGTAATCAGCATGTGACTGATTTTGTGGCTGACGTCTTCTTGGCTGCTTTGTAGGTTCTACTTTCTGTACAGTTCTTAGAGAGCTGTGAAGCTTTCTATAGGTAAATATGAATTTATCGCTTCGCCATTACCATTTATTTTTTGGATGCATCTTTCTAATTTTCTATGCCACAAACAACTCTATCACCCTATTTAGGAATGCTTTACGGTAAAAGCAGCCAATTCTTCCTCTGTTTTCAGTCATATTTTCTATAAAAGTGCATTTAGTATGCCATAAACACCTCTAAGCTGATGACAATGGCATCTCTTTCATTGCCTGATTTGTAAATACAGTGGGAGGTCTGGTACACATTCTGTGAGCAGACTGCACAGGAAAAGCTCAGCACAATTTGCATCACAAGGTCAGTGTCATCCCCTTATTCCCCTACAATCTCACTACTTGCTGATGAGATGAGTAGCATGGAATCTATGACTGCAGGTCACTACAGGCAGGGTCTCAAAGAAAGGAGTGGAAGGCACAGGGAGAATTGCTGGCTGCCAGAAAGAGTGAGATTAAGACATGCTGATGAGTGTCTCGAGACCAAGGCAGGCTGAATGATAGGAGGTAATGGTGACTACTGGTTTTTAAATGAGAGCTAGTTGCAGGAAATTGGGGAATAGCAATACTAAAAGAGATAGCATAAAAGAGAATTCTGTGTATTTCAAAGCTGTGCTGTGCTTGGCAGCTGCTTCCCCACAAACTAGCTTCTTCACCTCCGCTGAACTGCACTGAACTGTGGGTATTGGAAAGGACTGGTTTCTCTTTTGAGACATATATTTTAGGCTAAGTGATACCAAGTCTTTTTGCTAGTGTCCTGTGAAATGAGCACCAGATCATCCTTTGGAAAGTGTGCTGGCATTTCTGGATTTGAAAACTCTGCCAGATCCAGGAGCCTCTCCTGGCAACATTTGGCTGGCAGCACAGCGCTGCCCTGCAGTGAGGGATCATTGCAGAGATGTGCTCATTACTGCACACCTTGGAGAGGATTTTACCCCTTTTTGCTTCTCAGTTTTATATCACCAGAGGAGAACGTAGCTCCTCAAAGGAGAACATGGATATTAGCTCCACACGTTTGTGCCCTAAGTCCTCTAGTAAGTAGCTAGTTAAAAGCTTTGTGTGATGAGCAGGGGGTCTGTTGTTGCCTGGCAGGACAGGGACAGGAAGAGGGAGGGCTAAGCCTTCTTTTTCTCAGTGGAGACTGTAATTTGGGTCTTATTCTTTGTTACCTGCCAGTTTTTGTTAGGCCTTAAGGCATTCATTTAGAGACTTTTCCTCCACCAGTTTTGTTTGAAACCAACCAACAGGTTCAGAAATGAGGTAGAAGGAGTATTAACTGCACATGAATAGGCAGATGGCACAACTGTATATGTTCCATTTCCTGCGGGAAACCAGACACAGTTTTCCATCAGAAACCTGCAGTTTTGAAACATTTAATGGGAAGTCATTCAAAGCAAACTTCTGCAAATTGCAGAGACTTCAATGTAATGCCTTAGACTTTATGCATAGTTAAGTGGGGTGTGAATAATACATATACTGAAAAACCCCTCCATCATAAGTGACTCACATTTTGCTGCATTACCTCTGTGCTGACATTCCCTGCCTGTGAGATGGGAATAGCACCACCTCTTAGCTTCTGTCAGCACTGTGGAGTTGACTTCACAAAAATCCTGTAAGAAGTGCTACTGAAAAGCTGATAGGGAACGAGAATTTTCTTTTCAAACTAGGATTTACCTATGATGCAGGGAGAAGGGCCAAATGCTAGGCAGTAAAAAAAGACCACGTCATCAAACCAAATGCTGCTGCTTACCCTGTGCACTGAGTGAGTCTGTGGTGATATAACTAAAGGCAATGACATCATACATTTGTACAAGGTGGTTTGATTATGATTCCATCAATAGCATTGGTTCTGCCATTTCCCAACGTCTGCATGCTTGGTTGTTTTACTTCAATAACACTCTTGCAGGTATGTCTGTAACAGCTAACTTCTTCCTCCCCTACCTGAGTGCCTCTTTGCACAAGGCCCCAGGCGATGCAGAAGGTCAGCAGAAATGATATGATTTTGGTTAACGTTTTCCATCTCTCTTTATCATTTGCCCTACATGGTTTCCCCTTTTGCCTGAAGTTAACATATAGTCTGTGATAGAATTCTTTCCCTCTTTCAGGAGTTGGCCCTTTGCACTGTCAGTTTAAAAGGACATTTCCTTTATTTATCCTGTGTTGGCATCACACCAGGAGCTTTAGCTTTGAATACAACCCATCCCATGATCTAATCAAGCAGAACCTTTTAAATCCAGGTGATTAATAGGAGAGAAAGACAGAATTCACTTAACCCATCTGTGAAATATTTACCTGCCCATAAAGCAGTTCCAAACCCAAAATGTGCCTGCAACAGCCATGCAAAGCGCTGTAGAAACACCACAAACACCACCTGTCTTCTGCTCCTTTACACCTCACACACTGGAAGCAGAAGCTGTGAGCAGTTCCTTTGCATTTCGCAGTTGGATTTGGTTTGACACTGCATTGATATGATAAAAGTATCTGAGAAACTGCAGGATGCAGATATACAGCTGCTGCATACAATGTTGGTTTTTTTTTTTTTTACTACGCATATCATAGATTTCAGGACTGAATAACTCAGCTCCCACCTGGCTTCTTCATGTCAACAGTTTGGTCAAATCACAAGACATTTCCAAAACGCAGTGAGCGAATCAGTCTTTGGTAACATTCTCCTAAGTGGCTCTGACAAATGGCCTGTCATTCTGAAAACATATACTGACAATTCCTCAGTGTATCTGAAGTGCTACCAAATGTGTCTGCTCTTCCATGAGAACTTATATCTCCCTGGGGCTGGCAAGCCTCATCAGCTTTTTAAACCTGAGTTTTGGAGATCACCTTGTCATGAAAGGAATGATAAATAATGTACAGGTCTTGCACGGGAAGAGTTCTTGTGTTCTTGTTCTCATTTAGCTGTCGACAAGTGATGAGGATGTGTTGAGAACACAGGATTTCTTGCAAATCAGATAACTCATCTGTGGCTGAGGCCCAGATGGATTGCAGAGGACAAAATTCATGTCAATGTATGTCTTTGAAAACCTCTAAGAAAGTCTTCTACAGAGATTAGTTAGAACCTTCCTCCTCTATGCTATGGTTGTCTCTTCTGCAGAGTTAACTGCCTGCCTAGAAGTCTTTCTTTGGAGTCTTCAGACTTTATATCCTGTGGTAAAAAAACCTGTGGTTGGATTGCTGACACCTTCTGGAAATAAGAACAGTTAATGACTTATAGGCTGTCTTGAAAATTCAGTTTTGGTTTGTCAGTAGTGTTGCTGTGTGAGTAGTCACTTCTGTAACTTGCTGAAAAGACACAACTCTTTTATGAAGACTTCTTGTTCCTTAACCATGTGCTCCGAAAATAACCTGAGCTGAGTTGTAGTAGAACAAAGACACAAATGTTGAGGTTTTATCCTTTCAGTGCTCACTGCTCTCTCTTACTTGGGTTCATCTTCTGAACAGCACAAGGAAGAAGAAAAAGGTGAACCCACAATGGTTTTCTGCGTTCATTTCTTTGACAGAGCAAGGAGGGTAATCTCTGAGCCATGATGTTAGTTATACATGAAAGGTATGAGGAATAGGTGATAGGAATCTCATATGAAAAATATGATTCCTTTCAGGTGCAGTACAGATGTTCTGTTCTAGCAGCACATCTGTTTCATCAGGACTGTTGTTTATTAGGGCTGTGCTGAAACAGACCTGCTCTTCTGCTTTACTTTCTCCTTTGCTTAATTTCATGCTCAAGTTTCCTTGAACATGGTCCACTTTGAACTATTATGTACCCTGAGATGCTGGAGTATTCCAAGCTGTGGATATTTCAACGTGTCAGCATGTTGATGACCACACGTCAACATGATGTCAGCATCATGTCAACATCATGTCAGTAAACATGACCTAAAGAGACAAAGCAGTGTGAAATGAGATACTTCTGACAAGACTTGCACATGGGACTGCTGACTTCATGGTACTCCATGGTACAATTCAAGTGTTTGAAAGCATGGACCATCTAATTCACAAAAAAACTTCTCTGTGCTGTCTCTAAGTTGCTTCTAGAAATGGACAGACAGTCTGCAAGTCACTGTACTCTCCTGTTTTCTAGCAAAATTTTTGTTCTTAAAAAGAGACTAGAAAGGATACTAGGAAAAACTAAAAAGGAGAATGTGGCAAACACTGGAAAAGTTTATTTGCAGACTTTCCAAAATTTGTCACTGTCTGCACACACCTGAAGATATGACTTCGGTTTTGCCCTTGAAACAACAGACAAAGTTCTTAACTAAAGCTTTTATTAATGGGAGAAAGAGGAAATGTAGACACCTTTAAAACCTTCTGTTCTCATTGCTGAAATAGTCTGTCCTTTGTTTTTGTAATCTTTGTTAGAGTAAAAGGTGCAGCTCCTTGATAAGAAGCAATATCTGGTTAAAGATGCACCATCACTTCTGCCTTTCCAGGGAACTGTTTCAAATGAAGAGGCAGTGTCTATCAGCTCGCTGTGAGGAAAGGTCAGACCATCAGCCACCTTGCTTGTCTTATGGCAGCCAAATGAATCATGAGCAAATTGCTGCTGCTTCACCAGCTCCTCAAACATTCTGCAGCTTCTGTTGCCAATTAGGAACCTGTATAGGTCCTCACATCGGGATGTATGTTGCAAGAGTTATTTTCCCCTCTCTGGTGATTCTCTGTCCATATGTCTTATGTGCTTCTCTGTTACACGCACAGAAGAAATACTTTGAGGAATGAAATTATTCCTACAGAATCCTGGGATGTGCTCATGACCACTTTTAATTAAACTGTCTGCCTCCTTGGCAGTCAGGCTGAAACTAGTTGTCAAATCAGCTAAGACAGCAGTTTGCACAGTCATGTGAAATTGTGATGCCTGTGGGCGGTGTGCATGCAATGCCAATTTTGTGTCCAGACCTACATGTGTCATGCTGCCTGCCTTGTGGGCTGGTTCTGGTCGTTGTGTTGAACTGCTGGATGCTCACCACAAAGCCTCCTTACCTGAGAGTCTGCGTTCTTCAGCTGTTTTGTGACTGTAACGTAAAATGGTTGCTTATTTTAAAACTAAAGTGTGCTTTCTAGAATGCTGTGTTGTAGTTCACTGTGAACTAAGTATGACAAAACACCAAAGACAAAGATGAAGCAAGAAATCAAAACTGACAGTCTCAAAAAAATGGATTTAAAGGGTAGGTGAGTTGTTGCAGCACGAAGGATCAATGATAGGCGATCATTTTCACTGATGGAAGTTGAGTAATGAGAGGCAGTCAACAGAGGAAGTGACAGAAAGGAGTAACCAAGGTGAATAGCAAAGTGTTCCTAATTCTAAATGATATTGATACTGTTATCAACTGGGTATTTGTGCTTATAGCTCTCAAGTAAGAATGTGATCTAGTAACTGCTTGTAGCTTGGGTCCTGGAGTGCCCCATTCATGCATAAAACAAAGTTAGATTTGATTTTAGTGTAGGGATAACAATCTTTTAAATAGACATGTAGTGACAGTAGAAGAGGGGAAGGAAGCTTTTCATTCTTCATTAATTCATCTAAAAAGTTTGGAAAAATTAAAGTAAAAATGGTTCTGATACATATGTTACTACTTGAGGCATATATTTAGAAGAAAGCATTCCAGCCTCACTCCTTCTCCTACACAGCCCTTCAGTCATTTCCTTTAAGAGTGTGGTGGTTTGGGAGTTC
>VWYK01008911.1:0-27905 GCA_013399775.1 Semnornis frantzii | reverse complement strand
TTCTATGATTCTATGAGAGGGTTTGAGCCCACACCATAGAAGACAGCCACAATCATCACACCTGCATACATAACCTCATCACTCACAAGCCCATCTGAGCTGCATCTTGTCCAATTTAGACTGCAAATACATTTAATATTTCATTTTGCACACAACCAGGCCAGGGCAGCATTGCAAAATAAGCTGGATAAACAGATGTGATGCAGACACAGGCTTTGTAATTTGGTCAGCCAACCTCCAAAGCCCCACCAGGTTAATTGCCAGTGCTAATGCTTGCTTGGCAAGGGGAAAAGATATTTAGATATTCAGTAAATGCTTCAGGTGAAGCCTTCAGCCACTCAGTTACACAAAAATCCTCTTGAAATTTAGGTCTATTTTCAAAATCCTCCCAGGCTGGCTTCATATATCATCCAAGCTGAAACTGTTCTCATGATATATTATACATGGAGACTGCACTACATCACCAGAGTTCTGACACTGCCATGTTCAGGGTATGCTAGGATACAAAGTAATGAATTACAACAGCAGACACTGACAAATACACTTTAGGGGAAGTTTAAATTAATTTTTTTTAGCTGCTTGCAGTTGGCTTAGAAAGTAATTTTTGTTAAATAAACTGGTGGGAGACTGGGCAGATACAGAGCCCCTGAGAAAGGGAAAGGCAGAGCAGAGAGAACCCAGGACAGAGTGTGAGGAAGCAATTTCAGCTCTGAGGTTAATGTGATCTGTAATTTTGGAAAAGTCAGCTGTGCCCAATCACAGAATCCTAGAGTCATAGAACCATAGAATCCTAGAGTCATAGAATCACAGAATCCTAGAATCAGAGAATCATAGAATCATAAAATCAGTCAGGTTGGAAGAGACCTCCAAGCTCATCCAGCCCAACCGCTCCCCCAGACCTAGCCAATCAACCAGACCATGGCACTGAGTGCCCCATCCAGTCTTGTCTTGAACACTTCCAGGGATGGCAACTCCACCACCTCCCTGGGCAGCGCATTCCAATGCTAATCACTCTCTCTGTCAAGAACTTCCTCCTAACATCCAGCCTAGACCTTCCCTGGCACAGCTTGAGACTGTGTCCCCTTGTCCTGTTGCTGGTCACCTGGGAAAAGAGTCCAACCCCCACCTGGCTACAACCTCCCTTCAGGTGGCTGTGCTCACTCACAAGCAGGCAGCTCTGCTGAAGCACCCAAGCATCTGGATCAAACACAGATACCAAGTTCACAGGTGCAGCTCCACATCTGTGGACTGGACAGCAAACAAATCCCATCAGCTGCAGTGGGGTAACTTGGTGGGGTGCTGTGTGTCACAGGGATGCAGCAGATAGACTCTCACCTCCAAAATGCAGTCAACCACAGAATCACAGCATCAACCAGGTTGAAAAAAGACCTCTAAGATCATTGAGTACAATCTATCACCTAACCCTTCTAATTAACTAAACCATGGCACTGAGTGCCTCATGCAGCCTCCTCTTAAACATCTCCAGGGATGGGGACTCCACCACCTCCCCGGGCAACCCATTCCAATGCCAATCACTCTTTCTGCCAAAAACTTCTTCCTAACATCCAGCCTGAACCTGCCCTGGTGCAGCTTGAGCCTGTGTCCTCTTGTTCTGTCCCTGGGTGCCTGGCAGCAGAGCCCAAACCCACCTGGCTACAACCTCCCTTTGGGTAGCTGCAGAGAGCAATGAGCTCTGCCCTGAGCCTCCTCTTCTGCAGGCTGCACACCCCCAGCTCCCTCAGCCTCTCCTCAGAGGGCTGTGCTCCAGGTCCCTCACCAACCTTGCTGCCCTTCTCTGGACACCTTCAAGTACCCAAAATCTTTCTTAAACTGAGGGGACCAGAACTTGACACAGGACTCAAGATGTGGCCTAACCAGTGCTGAGTACAGGGCAGAAGGACTGCCCTGGTCCTGCTGGCCACATTGTTCCTGATCCAGGCCAGGATGCCATTGGCCTTATTGGCCACCTGGGCACACTGCTGGCTCATGTTCAGCTGCCAACCTGCACCCCCAGGTCCCTCTCTGCCTGGCTGCTCTCCAACCACTCTGTCCCCAGCCTGTAGCACTGCATGGGCTTGTTGTGGTCAAAGTACACAACTTGGCACTTGGCCTTGTTAGAACTCATGGCACTGGACTGTGCCCTTCTGTCCAGCCTGTCCAGGTCCCTCTGCAGAGCCCTCCTGCCCTCTAACAGGTGGACACATGCTCCCAACTTGGTGTCATCTGCAGACTCACTGATGCTGGATTCAATCCCCTCATCCAGATCACCAATGAAGATGTTAAACAGGCCTGGCCCCAGCACTGGTCCCTGGGGCACACCACTAGTGACAGCTGCCAACTGGCTGTGGCACCATTCACCACCACTCTCTGGGGCCAGTTCCTAACCAGTTCCAAAGGTGTGTTTGGGTTTTTTTGTTTCCTTTTGTTGTTTTGTTTTTCCATAAAATGAAGCCAGTAATAGTAAGAAGAAAAGGATAAGGTACAGCTGATAAAGCCAAACAAAAAGCCTTTCATGAGAAGCAAAAGCTTGTACCTCTGAGAACACCCAGAATACTAAATGTCTTTTCCCTCTGAAGGAATCTTTTGTCATTTCATGGGGAATCAATTAACCACAGTGTCTTATTCAGGTAGACTTTAGATTAGTACCATATCCCTTCACTATAGATAATTAACCTCAGTTTCTGAATTAGCAGCAAAATAAGCCAGTTATTAGTTTTTATAATGACTAGAACTCAATATTTTGGGTAGTTAAACACCCAAGAGTTTAAATTAAAATAGACATCTGACAGAAATCCCTAAAGTGTTCTTCAGATCATTAATACTATAAATTCCACAGTAGATTGAACTGACAATGTTCTTTTTTTTTTCCTTCTGGAGCACTCCAAAGGGATGAGCTACTGCCTTGAATCAGCATTCAGTTTGATCTCTGAAATAATCTCTCCTTGATACCTAAAGCCTCAAGGCCAACAGCATAGTTAAACTCATATCCTCCTCCTACCAGAAGTGTTATGTCTACTGAAGTGAGGAAAAAAAAGAAGAAAACCTTCTTTATGCTCTACCTACAGACTGCTCCATCCCATTACCAAGACAAACTGATGCTCACATCCTAGAGCAAAACCTCGGCAAGCTCACAGCCTCAGGGCAGCAGTGCAGAGTGTTTGGAGCAGGGGGAGATTGTGGAGCTGTCAGAGCCTCCAGGGCCATGGGGTGGGAGTGGGTTTTGCACAGCTCCCCTGCAATCCTAATGAGCAGTTGGCCCCTCCACACCTCAGTTCTCCTGCAGTGGAATTGTGGGGCACAAAGGATCACGGATGTTGAGGAGATGCTGCTTCATTTCCCTGCCCCACAGCTGTACCATTTCATGTGTCTCACCCCTGGGAGATGCTCTACCCCTGCATCCTCAGCCCATGCTGCCTAATAGCTAGCTTGCATCCTTTTTGCTGAGAAAGGAGTCTATTCTTTGATGTCTTACCTAGATCTGCCCTCTCCCCCCACCAACACAACACTGAGACTTGCTGAACTTCTGTTCTTTACTTTCCTCTGCTCACCAGTGTCCTTTAAGAAGAACCACATCCTCTATGCATTGATTCTTCCAACCCAAGTTTCCTGCCTTGAACTTGCCTCTGATTTAATTCCCTTTTCCCCCAAAAAGCATTTCTGCAATTTGTTAAACTCATTTGAATTCTCATCCTGCTGTCCAATATATTTGCAGTTCCTCCTAGCTTGGTGCCATCTGTAAATTTAATAACTGTGCTATCTGTTCCATCAGCCAGGTTGCTAATGGAAATATTGAACAAAACCAATTGCTTCCCCTCTCCCCTACCCTCAGTCAGTCAGTCTGTCCCTTTTATGGGCTTGCAGTGGGTTATTTCCCCTGCACAGAGGTGGAGATAAGTCTAACACTGACTTCTGTGGCAGCTGTTACACCTTCCAGTGTGGCCAGGAGCCACACAAATCCTGAGTGGGCTGCTCAGTGCACTGCAGACCTTACCAGGGATGTGCTGTATTCTGTCTTAGCTCCAACCAGCTATGCATAACACCACAAAGGGAAGAAAGAAGAAAAGCTCTAGGGATTGTCCTGCTGCAAGTAAAATGTGTTCTCTAAGAGAAATGAATGTTTACCTTCCCATTGATGTGAATCAATTAGCAATAAATATCCCCAGGGCGTGGAAGGAACTAACACAAATAACAAAGGATATGCCCCAAATAATGGAGGATTAGAAAAAAGGCATAGGCAAGTAATAAAATATCAGCTGCAGGTGCCACTTGAGAGAGGTGCAAGAGAGAGAAGAGCAAGGAGCTGAAGGAGGAAAGCAAGCAGAGGTGAGGAGAAGATTGCAGGAGCAGTAAAGATAAATGATGAGCACACTTCTTGAGTATATATGGTAGAGTTAAAAGAGTTCAGTGTGCAGACAGCAAGGTCTCCAGCAGAACAGAAGGGTAATTTATAAACAAAAGAGCCAGACAGGGTTTCTATGCCCAAAAATGAGTCTCTCTTCTTTTTTTTTTTGCCACTTCTATCAGCTGCTCTAAGAAAAGATATTACCTTTCCTTGCAAACCTTACCTCTTGACAATACCAAAATAGAAAGATATATTTGCCCTGGCACTCAGAAAGGACAATGGGAAATAAATGTTGGGAGTCCAGAGAGAAAGAAACATTTTAAGAATGACAAAGGACCTGAGTTAGAGCTTCTCAGGAATTACATTTTATCTCATGAAAAATGTCACCAAAAAGGAATAAAAATTGGTTCCCCTTTCTCAATAGCTTCATTTTTGCCAGAATGTTTTCATCAAAAAATGAAATCTTTTCATCAGAATTCTCCAGGCCCCCAAACAAAGCAGATGGAGCTTTAAAGCAAACTGAAGTTGCCTACTTGGGCCTTTCAGGGTTTTGTAGCATTATTGCAGTACAAATCATGAGGAATGAGCATCTCAAGGCAATTTAATCTTTTTGGCTTTTTTTTTTTTTTTTTTATTTTAACCCCTCTCACCAGGCTTTTAATATTGATTTTTGCTGACTTTAAAAGCAAACCAGCAACAAAAAGCAGAGAAGGGGTGAAAGGTGATCTGGCTCCATGCAAGGTGGATGGAAAACTGAACTTGATGATCATAGAGGTCTTTTTCAACCTTAGTGATTCTATGAAATGCTAGAGCAGTGTGAGTGCAGGTAGCCATCCATTGCTGGGCTCAGGTTGGGCTGTTGCTACATTGGCATCTCTCAGACTTGCACCTGGGGAGAGGCTAAGAGGATGCAGACCTCCTAGGTGCAGCCAGTAGTCTGAAAGCAGAGGTCAGTGCTTTTTGGCGCCAGGCTCATGTCACCAGCAGCATCATCTTCCTTGGGATATGGTCCTCCTTTGACATTCCCCTTGCTGCAGGCTCCTCCAGATAGTCCTGAGTCACTCTCAGCTCTTTTCCTTCCTACCATTATTGCTCTGGACCAGCAAAATTTCATTGTGGGCTCATCTAACCACACCTGGCACCTCTCCTACCCAAGTCTTGCTGACAGTAAAAAGCATAAGGAGTAAACAGGGAGTCAAGCTGGGAGGTGAGGGAAGAGCTGTTTTTATTTGGGGAAATGATGTTACTGGTTTGGCTCTCAGCACGTCAGCAGAAACTCAGAGCTTGTCAGGAGGCTGCTCCCAATCCACTAATTACTGGAGGTGCCTCTAACTCGGCCCTGTCTTGATCTTACACTGCGTGATCACTTCATTATTCAGTTTTGTTTTATTATTCAGTTTGATTTGGCAGCTGCCTGAGAAACCTAAGGCTACTCAAGCTGTATATTTTAATGTATTTAAAATCTGTTGATATACATTCTTTTAAAGTCTTCAGGCCTGAGTCAACATTGTTAATTCTGAAGCCCCAGCCCATCAGCTTGGCAGGACACTTCACACACGTCCACACAGGCAGCTCAGCAGCAGCTTAAATAAGGATCTCACTGCAGAAGCCATGATTTTCCCTCTGGCAACAACCCAGGGGCATCACCCAAGGGCTTCAGCAGAGACAGGAAAAGTTCAGCGATTTGGAGAGTGCCAGGCCTGGGTGCTCAGAGGAGACAAAACCTGATTCCTGGTGGGAATTACAAGCAAAGCCCTGATTACTGCACAGCCCCTTCGGCTTGGGTGGGGATGTGGATGCTGAGCACTGGTTCTTACTTTGAGGTTTGCTGTAGTGAGCCTTTCTCAGTCATGTCAAGCATGGTCCCCCTCCCTGTCAGACCCTTCTCTAGGTGGAGGCTGTCCCTTTGCAAGGAGCTAAGAAACCTTCTCACCTTGCTTTAGTGGGTCCTTGAATCTAATGCCTTCAAGGGAGAGATCCACAGGTTATTTCATCTTCAGATTTGATTTCCTTCTGTACTTTGATTTCAAATTACTCACCCTCCTCTCAACCTTTCCATGATCAAAACCAAGATCCAGCTTCTCCCCTCTGACTTCAAACAGTTTTAATCCTGCCTCCCTAGCATCTATTTTCCTTCTAATTCCCTGAAGAATTTCTCTTCTGGGATCACCCCTGTTCACATTCTCTTGCATGTTCAAAATCCTTCACATTCTTCTTTCATCCATGCTGTGCTCCCCTATCACAGCCTCCTCTGATTTCACTTCTTCAAGGGCAGCAGTCTGCATTCTCATCTACGACTCTAACAGGTTACAAGAGCTGCTCAGTAGTCAGACATCAGAAGGCCAAAGAGAGCCCAGGAGACAATTCAGCTGCTCAGGTGGAGGCTTATCCAGGGCTCTCCTGCTTGGAAACACTACAGCAGTGCAGATGGCCTGATCCATACACAGAATTACTCCTGAGGTGTAGCAGGGGTTGGCCTCCAGCTCACGTCTGATAACCACAGCATATTAACCTCCTCTCACACCCACTGGTGGAGTCTGGAGGTCTTGTGGTAGGGCTCACTCTTTGTCAAAGGCAGGAGACAGAGGTGGAACTCAGCCACTGCAAATACATTTGCTTTATGTGTAGGACTTGGTATTTCCTTTAATGCTGCCCTGCAATGCTGTCACCTCCCTGTCAGCAGGCTGAGAAGATACATGGCCCTGCTAAATCACTACATACTGTTGAACTCTTGTCATTAACTTTACTTTTCAGTGCTGTAATGAGTTGTTTAATTAGTCCAAGCTTTGCTGCCAGCAGTGCTCCCCATCATTTCCAGGAGTTCAAATGGCAAAATCACTCCTCTGGTACCTCCTGGCAGGTGTTTTCTTTCACAGCTGAAGGACTGGTGGTCCTTCAGCCTCATGTTTCCTGTGGGGCTGTACTGTGCTGCAGCTCACACTAGATTTGGCTGAAGCTTTCTCCCAGCTTTGCCACTGCTTTTCTCCCAACCTTGCTGGCTTGAGGTGGCTGTGGCAGTGGTAGCACTTGGCCCTACCCTTGCCCCTGTGTGGAGCAGTGAAGACTTTCCCCCAAGGTTCCCTGGGAGCTCTCACTTCATGTCTGCTCTGTACTAACCAGACCCTCCTGCTTACTGCATTCTAAACCATGTTACAGGGCAGTGCATGGTGTTGCACAGCTGCCTTTACAAAGTCATTGCACATTTCTCTAGCAAAGGTATCTAACCTCTATTCCACCTCAACACTTCTTTATGGTGAGAGTGATGGAGCACTGGAACAGGGTGCCCAGAGAGATTGTGGAGTCTCCTTCTCTGGAGACTTGCAAAGCCTCCCTGGATGTGTTCCTGTGTGACCTGCCCTAGGGGATCCTGCTTTGGCAGAGGGGGTTGGACTCGATGATTTCTAGAGGTCCCTTCCACCCCCTAACATCTTGGGATTCCATGATCCCAGCAGCAACTACATCACCACTTGTACCCCTGATGGGTGTTCTAGCAATAAGAAGTCACCTAGGTTAGGATCAACCCTTTCACAAACTGCATCATCAAACACTAATTTCCTCTGATGTTCTCATAGGATAATGCCTTAAGGGATGGCAGAAAACAATGATAGCTTAAACCAAACCCAAAAGCTCTCATGAGGAGTCATTCAACATTGTTATAAGAAACAAATCTGGATGGTTTCATGGTCCAGGGAGGCTGGAAGGGAGTAGAAGGGGAGCAGGCAGCCAGCAAGCAGGCAGCCAGTAGGTTTTGTGCCAGCCCCACTCACAATCAGGCAGCTCACCTGCAGTAAAGGCAAGCAGCACATCCCAAGCCTCACCAGTACCCCAGAGGAGCATCTTCCTGGCACATCTTGTTTTCAGACTAGTCCTCTCCCCTCCAGATTTTAATACCCAGCAGCTTTACATCATCTTTTACCTTTAAAAATGTTTGTTAAGGGCACTCACAGGACAAAGCAGTGCTGCATTCCAGTGTTAACATTCTGGGTTACATTATTCTGGTTGACATCTCCCTTCTGGTACTAGCATTTGGGTACTTTCCAATGGTGAATTAAGTAACATGCCTAATGTCTCTCATGTACTGCTTGTTTTTCCTGTTCTGTGATTAAAAAGACTTCAAATATCTGAATATGAAATATCTCCAAAACAGATTTGGGTTTTTTGTTTGTTTGTTTTTTTTTTTTTCTTTCTCCAAGAGACATCCTCCTGCTAACCTGGCACATTAGCCCCTTGGAATCAGACCTATAGGATATTCTAGGCCATCTTTCTTCCTTATGGAGCCATGGACATACATACTTGGAAAAACAAAAGACAGCTCAACCTGCTGTTAGAAGAACTAACAGCTTCTAAGGCTATGATCCCTCTTGGCAAATCTTTCTGTTTAGGAAGTGTAGGAGAGCTGCCAGCTCAGCATCCTCCATCATTAGCAGTGCCAGGCTTTAAAGCAGTGCTTCTGGGTTTGCACCTGAGCCATGCCTATAGATGAGATGGGGCTCTGTCTTCAGAGAGCACCTCATATAAAGCCACCAATTGTTTCCTGCCTTCTGGGTAGGCACAATCCCAAGCACAACTCCAGGCTGGGTGGGGAATGGCTGAGAGCAGCCCTGAGGAAAAGGACCTGGGGGTCTGGGGTGATGAAAAGCTCAAGATGAGGCTACAGTGTGAGTGCAGCCCAGACAGCAACTGTGTGCTGGGCTGCAGCAAGAGCAGCGTGGGCAGCAGGGCAAGGGAGGGGATTCTGCCCCTTTGCTCTGCTCTCCTCAGACCCCAGCTGCAGTCCCGTGTGCAGTTCTGGAGCCCCCAGCACAGGAAGGACAAGGAAGTGTTGGAGCCAGCCCAGAGGAGGCCATCAAGATGCTGAGAGGGCTGCAGCAGCTCTGCTGTGAGGACAGGCTGAGAGAGTTGGGGCTCTGCAGCCTGCAGAGGAGAAGGCTTCCAGGAGACCTTGGAGTGGCCTTCCAGGATCTGAAGGGGGCTGCAGGAAGGCTGGGGAGGGACTATTGCCAAGGTCTGGGAATGGCAGGACAAGGGGAATGGGTTTGAAGTGTCAGAGGGGAGATTGAAAGTGGATGTTAGGAGGAAGTTGTTTGCAGTGAGGGTGGTGAGACACTGGCACAGGTTGCCCAGGGAGGTTGTGGCTGCTCCCTCCCTGGAGGTGTTCAAGGCCAGGTTGGAGGAGGCCTTGAGTGACCTGTACTAGTGGGAGGTGTCCCTGCCTATGGCAGGGGGTTGGAACTGGATGATCTTTGAGGTCCCTTCCAACCTTCCCATTCTATGATTCTATGATTCTTGTTGACTTCATCAGATTTTGGGTCAGGCCTCTATCTTGTCAGACACCTTTTGATGTATTTGTGCACCTAGGACAGCTGGGATCAATGACTGTTGGATGTGCAATTGCTATGGAATAGCCCTGTCTGCTATTTTGGGGCCCAGATACCTTTTAAGTGACCCATCCATAGCTCAACCACACAATTACCTGCAGCACATCAGGTAAAGAGAGCAGCCAAGCAAATTGAATGGACTGGGCTAAACTTTAAAGAACCTTTAAAAACATTGTGCTGACAGCGTGGAGATGGATCAAACCAGCCACTCTGTGCTCATTGCTCCTGAATTTTCTATCACTGGTCAACTGGAATCCTGGAGAAGCCAGTGCTAGGAGCCCTAATGCATTGTATTTAGTGCTGCAGTGGGGCTCCACGTACTAATTACACGTAAGTTTCCCAAGATTTCTGCTGGGAGTATTTCACAGAGAAGATAATTGTTCTTTGGGGGGTTTTAGCACTGGTTTATTTAATTATGTTGGAGTTTTCACATCTATTGTGAAAATGCTAGCAGAAAGAAAACTCACTGAGCCAGGCATAGAGGATAGCAGGGGAAAGTGAAGAAGAAAGAGGTTTGGGGAGGAGGCTGAAGATGATCCTGGATGCTGAAGGCATTCAGAGCTTGTAAGGGACCAACTGAAGAGCAGATGTAACCTGTGACAGGAGCCTCAACTTCCCAAATGGCACTGATGCTGTGTAGGGAGGGTAGCAGCTGATAAACCCCTGACAACACCTAATAGTTAGGCTGTAGGGAGGGTAGCAGCTGATAGACCCCTGACAACACCAAAGTGTTAGGGTGTAGGGAGGGTAGCAGCTGATAAACCCCTGACAACACCTAATAGTTAGGCTGTAGGGAGGGTAGCAGCTGATAGACCCTGACAACACCAAATAGTTAGGGTGTAGGGAGAGTAGCAGTTGATAAACCCCTGACAACACTAAATAGTTATAATGTAAACACCTTCTTCAGCATCAGATAGAAGAGATAAAAATCCTGCTCAAAATCCACTATTTACTCAAAGAAATGCCTGGGAAGTTTGTGTTTTGATCCAGGTGTGTAGTCACCTTCTTCTCCTTCCTTCCTCCCTCATGAACCTGAAACAAAGGAGCAGGGAGTTGTCTCCTGTGCTTATACTTCACCTAGTCTTGTGGAGTTTGTTTTCCTCACTACAATTACTAACCTGGGTAAAGAACTTCCAAAGTGGAATGAGAAAATGGCAAGCTGCAACAGTTCATTGGTGAGAAACTAAATGGAACATCAGACTCCAACCTTGACTCAGGGTTACCTACATTAAAAGCACTACCACATGGCAGACATCAGAAGCTACTAATTTCAACAGCAGCTCTCACAGAGGGGAACTTCCCAAAATAGCCCTGTTTTGGCATTGCTATCATTAAAAAAACACAGTTTTAAATTAAATCTGCTTGTAGCCTGTCAGTCATGCAAAGCTAGCCCTGGAAAGGTCTAGTCTGATAAATATTTCACTTAATACATCTCAAAGGGTTTCCAAGTTAACGCCACATTCTCCAAATGGAACTTTTAACTTTCTCCTTTGAAATATCATCAAAAAAACAAACCAAAAAACAAACCAAATGGAAAAAAAAAAACCAAACAAAACCAAACCCACAAACCACCAGAAAAATCCCACCCCCAAAACCCAGAACCTGTCTTCATTTTACAGGAAAAAAAAAAGAGGTTATGTAAAGGATGTCCAGGGTAAGGTAAAGGCATTTTGATTGATCTGAAGGAAAAGTTTCTGCTGGTCTGAGCTGAATGACATCTCCTCATTCACAAAATTCACAGATTGGATTTTGGGGAGGGGCTCCTGAAGCGGGCTGGGAAATGCTTTGAATTCACTTCTCGCATGCAGGGGGAAATATCCTAGTCCTCAATACAAGAGACTGAAGAAACAGTCTGACAGGCAGCCTTTAGTCAAGGCTAACAGAAATGACTGCTGCTGTCTCTTGCTGTTTCAGAAATAATCCACAAGAAGCTGGTGGCTGGCAATGAGGAGCAGCTGTTCATTAAGAGACCCAGGCAAACTGACAGCATAAACCTCTGATTTCTGCCCAGTTCAAGGGGAATGCACCACAGAAATACCTTTCCTATCATGCAGGCAGCTTCTGAATTTGCAAAAGCAATGTTTGTGCCAATTTCACTGAGATCATAAAGCCATTCAATTCTTTATTCTAAATTTTTTTTTTTTGGACTACTATCAGTGCAAACTGAAGTCAACTGGATCCAGCACAGTTCACTTCTCTCTTACAGCTCACAAGGCAGTGCCTGAAACAAATGGTAGCACAGGCTAATAAAACAGAGCAGTAATAATAATGAATAAACTGCTCATTAAAATAATAATACTGCTATCACTACAAGAATAATGGAAACCTCTTCTGCATAACTTGCCCTGATTGTTCTGTGCAGAGTGATGTGGAGCTTGGAGAAGGCATCTGGGGATATAGAGGTGGGAAGGCAGTGAGCACCCAGTGCCCAGCCACACTCTCACTCTAAGAACACCCCAGCTCACACTCCCATTAGACTCACACTATTAGACTTTTCCACTTTGTAATGAGCCCTTTCAACTAAAGTCACCTGAACTCATTTGTTTTCTAGATACCAAAATTTAGTCTCTGGCCACTCTCCCCTTTTCCTCTTAACCTCATTGCTGTGGGTATTTTTTTCCCTGGATACAGCATGTTGCAAATGAATGTGGATCTTCTGTGTTTAAGGGTAAATGAACCCTCCTGGTTCCAAAAATAGGTGCTGTGTTAGTGGGTGGTGAATGAAGCAAGCATGGATATTTGTAATCCTGGGTGTACTGACAATCCACTCAAGGCTGTGTACCTGCAAAACTCAAATGGTTTTCAGTTGACTTCCCTCCCAAGGTTTGAGTGAGCAAAGATAGAGGCTCAGATGTAGCTGGAGCCAGCAAGTCTTTGCCTGAGGAAGGGAGGGCTTCAGGCTCTGAACACAAAGCATTCTCAAATCACATTTACATTAACTGTAGGCTTTTCAATTCATCCTAAACATCAAAATTGTGCTTGATTTTCCTGACAGCCCCGCTCCAATATAGCTGCATTAATGAGCATTCAGTTTTCAAGAGCTATAAAGAGCCCCTTCATAAGTCTGGTCCTTCACATATGTGGTTCCTGTGGCCTTTCTTAGTGCTATGGCAGGAAGTCAGAGCAGCACTTCAGAACATCAGGTTTAAATACCAGTAGATAAGTGAGTACATCTTTATACACTGCTGAGTACACGACACAAATAGGTTCCACACTCAGACTTTGAGGATCCTTCTTTTCACAAAAGCCTACACTTACTTATGGGGTCACCACCTACCCACATAGGCTGGTCTCAAGCAGGGCACAGCAAGTATTAAGAAGCCAGGAAAAGGGTATGAAGGAGCTTAAGGCAGAAAGAGAGACCTCATGCCCGAAGGAAGCAGCAAAGAGTGGCAAAAAGCAGAATATTTAGCCTAATGAACTCCCCAGGAGCTTTGCTTTGGAATTCAGATGAGCTCTCAAAGGTGACCTGACACCGGAGCCATGCAATAAATGACATTTTTGATCATTGACACACTTGGAAAAAGGGCTGGGGTAACAAACCAAAAGAGTTAGTTTTCAAAATCAGGTTTTACAAAGATCCATGGCACTTTGGATGCACATTTACTTTTGGCATTCAGGAAAATATTTCTTCGTAGTTGAAGTCCTCACCTTCTTCCCAGCTTCCAAAAACTTCAGGAAATTGAAGAAAAGAAAAGAAAAAAAAAAAAAACAAAAAACCAAAACCAAACGAAAAAATCAACAAAAAAAGGCAGTTTTAAAGAGAACTGAATGGTTCATACTGAAATGGACTGTGGTTTTAATTTATTCTTCCTGCTCACTGCCCTCCAATAATTACCTTAGTACATGTTCAGTTATTTCTTGTTCAGAAATGTTCTCCTGGCTCTAAATTAATTAACCAGAAAATAACTGATGTCCCAGAAGTGGATAAATATTGGTTTCTACAAACACTCAGCCCTTTCCCAGCACCTTGCTGGAGGCAGGATGAACCCTGGTGCAGGTCCAGTGTCCACCAGCAGTGATATGAGAAGGAACATCAACTCAATACAACAGAAACCTAAACTGCTTCCTGTGGTAGGGCAGTTTTACAGCAGCCCAGTGGACAGTTTTATCAATATAATTTTTAACAGCCTTTGCTTAGCAAGAAAGGATGCACAGGCTGCAACTTCCCCAGCCTAGCCATTCCCAGTGCCTTGCCTGCAGGCCAGAGCAACCATCAGCAGAGATCCTTCTGACGGAGTACATGAGGGAAGAAACACAATTCCCAAAAGAATGGGACCTCACTGGTGTCTGAGCAATGCTTTGCAATTCAGGTCTGGAGAGGAGTCCAGAAGGGGTGCAGTGCCCATAAAAAAAACCCATCAGGCTTAGGTCTGCTTTCTTTCCCAAGGTGAGACCTTAGAGCAGCCTTCCAGGATCTGAAGGGGGCTCCAGGAAAGCTGGGGAGGGACTATTGACAAGGGCTTGTAATGCCAGGACAAGGGGCAATGGGTTTGAAGTGGCAGAGGGGAGATTAAAAGTGGATGTTAGGAGGAAGGTGTTTGCAGTGAGGGTGGTGAGACACTGGCACAGGTTGCCCAGGGAGGCTGTGGCTGCTCCTTCCCTGGAGGGGTTGAAGGCCAGGTTGGAGGAGGCCTTGAGGGACCTGTGCTAGTGGGAGGTGTCCCTCCCTATGACAGAGGGTTGGAACTGGATGATCTTTGAGGTCCCGTCCAACCTTACCATTCTGTGATTCTATGATTCTATGACGACATCCCTAAGCACAGAGGAGACCACAAGGGAGACTCATTTCTTTCTGTCCTCTTTGTAAAGAGCCCTGGCAGTACATCTCTGCATCCACCACCTACTGAGTATTTCCTAGACAAGAATAAAACACATTTTAACATATTCTCTTCTTTTAATTAGAAAGTGTGCTAAATACTTGTGTCCTTGGGGATCCTGCCTGAACCAGGCAGGTTTCTGATCATGGAAGTTTTGCGTTAATGAGACTTTTAGTTTGACTTACAAAAGCTCTTACATTTACACAGCAAGGCTTTTAACTTCAAAGTCCTTGAGAATTGTTGCTGTGCATCTGCCTTGTCTGGGGCCTTAATTCACAGTTCTGGTCTCTGTTTATCATATAGGGAATGTTTTGTTTAGTGTTTATAGATATATATTTACAGCATTTAGGGATATTAGGGCTTATACCAAGCTCCATTACTATAAACACTGATCAAAGGGAGAGTTAAGTGAAGCTGAAGCACTGGAGGAAAATATCTCTGCAGTCATGATGGGAAGGAGCAACTGGGAGAAGAGAGGAAGCTGCCTGTCTGGTTATACCACTTCCAAACCCTCCAGCTCTTCTTTCTGCCTTCCTACCTGCAAACCACTAACCCCAAATGAATTTTGACAGAGCAGAAAAGGCACCTGCAAAGATTAGCTAGTGTGCAATTGCTTGGTGCTATCTATACTCAGGCACATCCAGTGTTGTTCAAGCTCCAGAAAGCCTGTAAATGCCAGACAAGGGGCAGGGCTGAAGTGTCTGGGTTTATTATCATAGAATGGTAAGGTTGGAAGTGACCTCAAAGATCATCTAGTTCCAACCCCCTGTCATAGGCAGGGACACCTCCCACTAGCACAGGTTTTCTAGTTTCGTTTTTTTTCCTGTGGGAGACAGAAATGGAAACTGGTTTGGTGACCATTTAAGTCAGTGCAGATCTATAAATACTTTTCCACTGTGTTTATTTTTCTTGTGCTGCTCTGAGTGCTTTTCTAGAGTCACACTAATGCCCTTGTAAGTCACATGTCACATCCATCTCCTCATCAATTTTCTTTTTAAATCCTGTCACTTAGGGAAAATCAGAGAGAGTCAGCTGCAGCTTGAATGTTATCTGGGTTTGGACAGTTCACTTTTCAGTTTTCTAAGGGATTTGAAGTGCAGATGCTCAGTCACTGTGGTGCTGAAGTACTGCAGCTCTACGTCACCTGCATTCCACCCCACACCTACTCTCACCTTGTTCTATGGATTTCTAGATGCTCACTGTTCCTCTGCTGTGCTGAGGTCCCAGTTCAAACAACTCTGCACGCACACACCCACACTAATTAATATTAGATACCATGCTCTGAGCATGAATATGACCTGCACTGAATGGCTTCAGACAAAGCCCAGGAATGTTGGTGATTTAATGCTCTAAACTGACTCTCGAATAGTTGACCTCAGACGTGAGTTGTGAGCACTTGACAATCCAACCCTGAGCACTTTTAGGAGAACATCAGGCTCAGGTGGTAGCCACAGTGACCAGCAAGGCAGTAGCACTTCCCTAGGTGTTTGCCATGCACCCTGGAGCTCCCCAAAATGGGCACAAACAAGTACAAAGGTGAGAGAAGGTAAAGAGCCACGAACACACTGAGCAAACCCAGCCTCAAGAAAAGTTGGGGTGATATATGGGAGCACAAATCCACCCTTCACCTTCACTGCCTTGCAGAAAAACACCCATTTGCTTCTAGCAAAGCAGCCAGTGGGGTTTGGCAGGTCTTCTCAATCTTTCCCTAGGTATGAACTGTAGAAAACAACATCTTCACCTGGAAGCATGAAGCCTGCACTGAGGAGGAATATGCAGTGTTTGGTGCATTCATAATATAGATATTATTTGGCAGACTAGTTAAACAAATTGTTTCCTTTCAGGATCCTAGAGATGTGTGTGGTTGGCAAGTCCTCCTCCCTGCTGCTCAGCCACCTGCTCTCCCTACTGCTGAGCTAGCTCCAGCCCCAGCCCCAGCTGCCTGCTACTCTGGCTGCAGCCCTGCAAGAGGCTGCCTTCGCTTCAGCCAACAGTACTGTGCCTGCTGGACATCCATGGGGCAAATGTGCACTTCTTGTATGTCATGGGCACCTTTCAACTAAGCCATTACAGCCTGGGCAATGCTTGCTGTCTCTCTCTGAGACCCCTGTTTGTATGGATAGGCTGCTGTAGGCTTCACACTAGGATGGTCAGTGCTGGTGAGATCAGTGGAGATGAACCAGCCACAGAACTGCTTCAGCTACATCCTGCACGTGCTGAGGGTTAGGGGCAGCCACAAGTCACACTGAGCTGGAAGTGAGGAGGCTCAGACAGACCATCTGACACAGAAGGGCTCCTGCCTGACAGTGCCAAGGGCAGAGTGAACATCTTCTGCTGGTAAAAACCACTCTCTCAAACCATCTCCCACCCTCTGTTGTATCTATTCGATGACTACTCGTCCTTGTTTCCTGAAATGACAATCTGATCTGAAGACCTTTGCAAACAAGGCAGCTCAGTCCCTATCCTGAGATGTGCTGTGTGTGCATAGCAAGGCTGGAACACACAGGACTAACAAGCATGGATTCTGATCCACTGCCAGGAGAAGCTCCCCTGCCTTGTAGTGGGAGGTTAAATTAAATCTCTTACATGATAAAATTTCCTCACCGAGTGCATCTCTGTCCCCCTCCTGTGGCTGGATCCGATCACACAAGTGTTGGGTGTGGTGGCCAGGGTTGGATGGACCCTTGGCAATGAAGACAGCAAATTCTTGCCTTTGAAACTAACAGCATTTGAAGGATGCTCCTGCCCTGTCTATCTTCTTCTCCAGGGAGCACAGACCTGAAGAACTAGAGTGGGTGCTTTCTGCTGTGGAAAAAATACTGCTCTTCTCCAAACACTAACTTCAGTCTGACTCTCTCAGCCCTTTGATCCCCTCCAGGCACAACCAGAGTCCAGTTCGCCCCAGCTGTGCTGCCTTCTGCACTGGACTTGCAGCAAATGCATTCAGCTTGCTGCCTGAATATGCTGTTCTAAAATAATCCTTCTGCCACCTCCAAAGAAGAGGTCATCCTTGAAAATCAAGTTAGAACTGGCTGCCTGTGGAAATGATTACAGAAAATTCTTTTAAAGCAGCTCTGGAGTTTTGGGAAATAAATAAATAACTGGATTGTCAGGATGCATCTGCTCAGGGTTCCCACCATTCCCTGGGTGCCGCCACTGTGTGAACTCTCCTCTAGCAGGACTGGAACAGAAACATCTCAGGAGGAGTTATCCTGACCCTGCTGCTGCCCTGCCTGACCCACCTTTGCCCTGAGAAAAGATTCTGGCTGGCAGTGCTTGAAAAAACAGCCTTTTATGTTCTTACTTTCCCCTTCTTTTATTAATTTGCAGTCATAGCCATGGCTATTTGATCCATGCAGCCAAAAAATGTCCAGCTTCGTTATTCAGTCTGTTTGCAGCTGAAACAGACCAGCAGGCCAAGCCCAGACCCACACACAAGCTCTGCAGATCGCTAGGCAAGACACACTGCTTGAAGTTTAACAACCATGTGCCTCAGGATGTTTGGTACCTTTTGTGAGTGAGGGGTTTGTTGTTGTTGTTGTTGTGGAGGTTTTGTTGTTTGGGGTTTTTTTTTTCACTCTCTGTGTCATTCTTGCTGAACTTCCCTTCCTGAAGGTTGTTATTATGCAAGATTTTGTCACAAGAAGTCTGTGTAAGGGTAGGGATTTCAACCTGTCTCTCCCAAATCCAGATCAGTATCAGCACTTTTGGCTCACATTCTTGCCTCTCTTGTCTAGCACAGAGCCCTGTACAAAGGTACACAAGAATATATCACACCCCAAGGTCAGGAGCGTCAGATGAAGAGGATGAATATATACAAGCCCATGCCCTAGAAATCTGCTCTGTACCCTCCATGGGTTTGCAAATAGCACTGCTTAGCAGCAGAAATTAAATCCACAGCCTTTCAACCAAGCAGGAGCAGCACGTTGCTACTGCTGCTATTCTATGAACCTCAGAGGGTAACACATCCAACATCCCCGCCCGCGCTAGGAGGGATGTGTTAGCTCCCTGCATATCCCTGATTAACACAGCTTTATCCCAGCCTTTGGTGTCATCTACACACACACTGCCACGAGGCTTGTGCAGGCTAATAATATCCTGTACCCACACGGCAGCCCTTTCAATAAGTGCTAATTCCAGCAGCTCTGCTGCCAGGCAGCCTGTGGAGACCACCAGCAACCTCTGCGGTTTGTGCTCCAGCCAGGCCAGGAAGCAGACCCTGCACTGCACCTCACAGCCCCTCTCTGGAGGCACCAGGACCCTGCAGATCCCAAGTAGGATTTTGGAAGGTGGGAGCTGTTTTAATAGACTAGTTGTTGAGTACTGCAATTCCCTGGCACAGAGAGGCTGTTCTGAGGTTGAATCCAGGCCCCCCACCTTGCCTAAAAAATGAAGGCTATGCTGGACAGTCTTTCCTCTTTGAACACAGGCTGAAACCATGGGTATTACACGTTGGCCAGCAGTGCTGTGGGTACCACTTGCTCTTTTTTACCTACACACCTTCCTGGTTTAGCCTCATCCTCCCAGGACGTCAACCTCCTTTCTAAACAATCCATCCTTGCTCTACCATGCAGACAGTACTTTGTACTGCAGACAAAGCCCACAGTCCCTGTTCGTGCAGGGCAAATCCTTCAGCAGAGGGAAAACCCCAGGATGCTCATCTGAATCACCTACTCAGATTTTAAAAATAGTGGCCCAGCAGGTTAACAAACTCAGCCCTGAAGCTTGCTGCTGGCTTGGCTGCTACTCTCCTCTCTTGGCAGAGACCAGCCCTGCAGGCAACCCTGTTGGGAAGCCTCCCTCCAGCTCTGCTGTAAGGGCTTGTTCCTCATCTCCATGCTACAGCTATAAATGGAATCCAACCCCTCCTCTTAGAGGAGCTTTAGATGTCTCATTGAGTAGGCACCACGAGCATTAATTAATCACTGTGTGGGAGGGTTGCTGGGTCCGCAGCAGTGAATCAGTGCAAGGAGTGCTCAGCCTGAAGAGAGAGCCAACAAACCATCCCAGGATGGGGGGGCTTGGGCATCTTGATCTTCTGGATGGTACAGGAACACCTGAGTTCCGTGGTTGTTTCTAACATCTTCCCTTTGTCTTTTTCCTCACATCAGAAACCAGTGGTGCTGCTGAGGGGGCTGCTCCAGCATCTGACCCCTGTGCTTGCAAGATAGAACAAAGGGTTTTTGCATTGAGTGGATGTGTAGCCATGGGTGTGAAAGTTGATGTCCCTGCCCTGACTTTGTCAGCTCATGGCTCCATTGTTGCCTGAGCAGGGCAAGCCCCAGAGAGGACAGAGAATGAAGGGCTGAGTGGAGAGCAGAGAAGGCCACGGGGTGAGAAAGGCTTGTGAGATGCCTGCAGCCTGTGGGCTCCTTCTGAAAAGTTGCAGCACAGACAACAGAGTTTGCTGAAAGACCTGCTGTGATGCTTTGGGGCTAATTGGGATGTTTTACTGAGAGAAATTAAATCCTTAGCTGTGAGAAGAAAGAAACAAACCAACACTAACCTCTATCACTCATTCTTCTGCTGAGAAACACAACTAGGCAAAATATAGATCAGACACTTCTCACACACTGCTCAGTTAGTTCTCACCTCTCCTTCTCTCCAGTGGTCTGCATGGCTGCATCTGCCTTAATTCTTTAATCTGACCTAACCTTTTTTTCCCCTTAACCTTCTTGTCATCTTTTTGATATCTCACCTCAGATCACTCCAGATTTAACATCTAACATATAGGGGGATTGATCTGGTTACTTCTGAAGGGAGGGAAAGAGAGGGAAGTGGGGGTGGAGGTTTGGGGCAGGAGCCTCCTGGCAGTCTGATTGGGGTTTTTTTTTGGGGGGTGGTGGTGTTGTGCCTATGTATTACTTTTAACTTGTATATAACTGTAAATATTGTGTATATTGTATAGATATCTGCTTGTAAATTGTGCTAAGCTGTAAATAGAGCTTCCTTAACTTCCACCCAACTGAGTCTGGGCTGGTGAATTCCCAAACCATCACACCTGCCCCACCAGAACTGCTTGTGGTAGCACAGAGAGAAATGGGAAGCAAAGAGAAATCCTTGCCAAAGCAGAGCTGGAAGAGTCTGAGAGAACTTATGGGGGTTTTGAGAGGCCTCAGCATCAGATCCTCTGCCACCTGTGACCAAGGGGTGTTTTACCACTGACTCTGGCAGCAGCAGCAGCAGTACAAAAAGTCTCTGAGCCGTGCTGGTCCTAACCCACTTTGCACAGTCTCACATCTTCCATTTCCCTCTTGCTGCTAACCCTGAGGAGCACTTTCTGAAATGTGATCCCTTCCCCGTTCTGTATCATGCTCCATTATACTGGGAAGCAGCCTCAGAATTGCTCTCCATAACTGAATCAAGCAATTCTCCTGCCTGCAGAATGAGAGCTCAAACCCCTCCTTTGTGCCACTGCTACTCTTCCCACCCTGCCTCCTCTGGAAAATCACTTCCATGCTGGGCACTGTGTGCTGGGGAAGATCTGCTTTTCTGCAAAATGTTATTAACCTTCTTTTTGTGAGTGTGCTACCTCCAGAATCCTTCCTTTAGCATTAGCTGTTTGCTTCTCCCTGCAGCACTCCCTGTGCCTACTGCTGGCATTTGGAGCTGAACAAAACAAACCAAAACCATGTTTGTGTTTCAAAGTGTGGTACAACACAGGGCCCTAGGGAAGAGCATTTGGTTCACTCAGCCTGAGCCCCAGGGTTGGGAATGTAAACATAGTTCAACACGAAGGCCATCAGATAAGAGGCATAGTCCTCCTTCACCTTCTCTAGAGTCTGCTATGCAGTGTGAAAGACCAGGGTTTGAACTCCTGGGACATGCTCTCAAGATTCCTCTTGCTGACACTGTTGCCCTGAGAAAAGGGAATCTCCAGGCACAGGGCTGAACAAAAACAAAGTGTGTGCCTCCTGGTTTACAGAAGATCCTCAGCCTGGAACATAACTCTGCCTAACAGTGGAACACAACTGGTAAATAGCATAACTTCTGAGAAGCCTTTTTAAAAGTCTGCTTTGAGGAATACAGGAGTACCAAGGATACTGAGACCAGCAAACCTATTGGTGCTCAGCTTGAGAATGGTAGGGTTATCTCTCCTCTTCCCAAGCTGATCTGACCCACCACGGTCCATTCACTGCAGTGCTGAGGTTTCTTAACTCTTCCTGCTTCAGAGAAGGTCCAGGATATCCTGTGCCATGCAATGGAAAGATTTCCCACTGAAATCAGAATCAGAAGAAGGAGCACAGCCCATGCAAGTCAGATTTCATTCAACAGAGAGCATTTGTGCACTCTGCCATTGGGAGCAGTTCAGCCTGGCTTGGCTTGGGGAGCATCAAGCAGCTGCTGTCAGTGTCTCTTTAAAAGAGACTTCACTATCACTCAGAAAACCTGGGTTTCATTTAGCTTAGTTAAAACTACTCTCTGTTATGTTCTACTGCAATCATTTAAAACAAAGGAGTTCATCAGCACTTTAATTCTGCAGGTCTCTGCATCACAGTGTCTGGGAATGGGAATAAGCCAAGAGTTTTTTCTTTAAACACCAAAAGGGTGTCAGAAAAGATTAAGTGAGTTTCTCGAGAGGATAGCACTCGTGGATGCAAGTGTCAGCTGGGCTGATGCTGTTTGCCACTGTAACAAATGAACAGTGGCACCTACTCGTGCCCTCAGCTTGCCACAGTCAAAACCCAACTACTGCAGCAGGGACAGGCTATTCTCATGTGCCTCCACACAGCAGGCTAAGACAAGTAAGCAGAAAAGAGACAGTGTGAGAGTAAAAAAGTGAGCCAGTGCAGGTAGAAGCATTACCCATGTCTTAGCTATTTTACAAGCACAGCACAAGAGGTTCTCTGAGGTTGCAATTACCAAGAGGTTAGCAGCAAGCAAGGCAACAAACCAAAAACCTGGCCCAGCCAGCCACTGGACTAGGGAAACTTCTACAATCCAGTCCATACTGTTCATACCAGTGAAGTCCCAAGTGGTAGCTTCCAACACACAGCACACCAGATGCAGAGATACACGTGAGTTTCTTTGCTGAACAGACAGAACTATCCCTCTCCTTCCGCTACCACACAATTCAGATGCTGCCACTCACACTTGTCTTGACTGCCCTGTGCCACTATGACCCTCCTATCTCAAAGAAGGAGATAACGGAAGCAGAAAAGACACTAAGAAAAGTTGCAAGGATAGTGAAAGGTATAGGTCAACTTCACAAAAGAATCTCTGTCAGGGACACAAATGCATAGATGCAGAAACAACCTCCAGTTCAGGATGTGCTCACAGGCTCACAGGATGTTAGGGGTTGGAAGGGACCCAAAGAGCTCATCCAGTCCAACCCCCTGCCAGAGCAGGACCAGACAATCCAGCTCAGGTCACACAGGAACACATCCAGTCAGGCCTGGAAAGGCTCCACAGAAGGAGACTCCACAACCTCTCTGGGCAGCCTGTGCCAGGGCTCTGGGACCTTCACAGTAAAGAAGTTGCCCCTTGTGTTGAGCTGGAACCTCCTGTGCTGCAGCTTCCATCCATTGCTCCTTGTCCTGTCCCAGGGAGCAAGTGAGCAGAGCCTGTCCCCCCCTTCCTGACCCCCAGCCCTCAGACATTTATAAACATTGATTAAATTCCCTCTCAGTCTTCTCCAGACTAAGCAGCCCCAGGTCCCTCAGCCTCTCCTCACCAGGCACTGCTCCAGTCCCTTAATCACCCTCGTAGCCCTCTGCTGGACTCTCTCCAGCAGATCCCTGTCCCTCTTAAGCTGCAAGCCAGGAGAGGGAAGCTGGAAAGGTTGCTCTGTACATGTACTCTTTGTGCACTCTTCCTTTGAAAAACTGCCACAGATAGGTCCTGGCTGACACTGAAGCTGAACTAAATGGAATTACTGACACAGTGCTACACCATGTGAGAATGGTAAATATTTCTTTCCCTTACGGATGCAATTCACTTCCCTGACCTTCATGCAAAGAAGGGTTGTATTGCAGCCCAGCTCTCAGGCTCCAGGGATGAGATGCTTAAAAACACCTAACAGAACTGAGATTCAAGCACCCAAACACCTCTGAGTATTTGTGTCATATTGTTTTCATGCTATGCTAAAAGCTCCATCACAGTCAGGGTAAACACGAAGGCTGTAGCCCAACCAGACTTGTAGTGCCAGTGGGGCAGAGGCAAGGCACTTTTCAAAGCTTGTCATGTTATATTCCACACAGAGAACAAAAGAGGGAACTTCAGATCTTAATTTGTCACTTTACACATCAATTACATGCTGTATATTTTCACAAGTGAATTCAGCCAGCATTTATAGCGATGGAAATCTGCTGCTTGGGTTTCTAGACAGAAATTCCCTACGTTGCTTGTGCTTTCCTGCATGAGCTGTTTCATTTTAGCTTTCTGTGTTTGTCTCTTTGAGACTACCCAAGAGAGTTTGTGGGGGGGAAAGAAGGACAGAGGAATAAAAAAAAAGAATGAGAAATAATTGTTAGTCTTACTCAGCAGGATGGCTGGACCACATCTCGTGCGTGTTTCACAGGCAGATCCAGGGCAGTGCTTAAAATTAAGTGCACACTTCAGTGTTTTGCTGCTCTGAAGACACAATACTCAAAACTGTCTCCAAATTGTCCCCCTCAACCTGGTCCAAAGGCCATTAAAATGGTTTGCAAAACTTTAGAATGCTTTAAAAGTGCTAAAGTGCTCCAAAACATGGCTTGAGATCGCTCAGTGCAACCACAGCCCTTCCGCAACTGGAGACTGATTGCAGTTAGTCCCCTGGAAACCAGGAGATGAAAAGTTAAGTGTGTTCACATTTTCTTTCAAGAGCAAAGGAATTGGAAAAATAAAGCAGCCATCAGGAAATGATGCATTTCAGGAACTTAGAAAGACAATATTCTTCTCCTGCCTCTCCTCTGTGTCCCAGGGTTCCGTTGTTATTTTGTGGGCTCTGAGCCACTTGGAAAGCTCAGCGCCTGAAGCTGCAGGAACTACAGAGCCTGGCTGGGCTGTAACCTGTAATGTATTACTTATTTTTTATTTTAATTGCAAGCAGCCTCTGAAACATTATAGAGCATATAGTGCTAGTCACAGCAGAAGTAATTAAAGTGAGAGGGCCACATGCAGTCAGCAGTAAAACACCAAAGGCAGGCAAGCTTGGGAAAAACGTCATTGATTCAGGATCAGAGAGGCCGGGAGGAGAAGAGGCGGGATTGAGATTGCCAACAGCAGATCACACTGGAAATGCAGCAGCAAGTGCTACAGCCCTTCACAGCAAAAGCAGCTGAGGGGTGTATTGTTGTAGAGCTTGCAAACGTCTCCAACAGGGATGGTGACGTCAGCTCCTGAAGGTGGATTCAAAGAAACAAGGCGAGCCTGAGCAAGCTGCTCTTTTCCCATCTCTGAGAGCAAGAATCTGGGTCAGGATTTCTCCCGCAGGAAAAATTAAATGCTTTCACACCAGATTAAAAATAGTAATAATTAACTGAGGGAGGTAGAAAAGGAACCCATGGCTGTTCACTGGAGGTGGATGTAAAGCAATACAAGCGCGGTTCGGTCCCAAACAAGGCCAGAGAGCTCAGGTGAGGTGAGCAAGAAGCTGCTGTTTTCTTCAGCTTGCTTGTCCAATGCCTTCCCTAAGACAGAGCCAGTGTGAAAATCATGTCAAAGCATTACCATGTCCACATTCCTGCACACCCTAGCTGGGTGTCACCCTGACTCATGTTAAATGACATTGACCATTCTGAATGTAATTGGCTACAGCAAAGGTTAATGATCATTTCTACCTTTAAATAGTTTATGAAGATGTTTGATACCTTCTAACAAGGCAGCTATTGGAACTTGCTGCTCTTTCCACTGACTTGCATATCATTGATCTTTCTTCTTGAAATGATTATCCCCAGGCAACCTATAAATCTCACTTACTCTGGCTCAAAAATGTTGGACAATATAATGAACTGTTATGAGGGCAAAGAGAGTGGACAGGGTCACCTCTTATTAGCCAGCAGCATATGTGCTTAGGCTGTGTGCTTGGACCTGCACAGCTTTATGTACGTCTCAGAGAAGCAAAGAAGGAAACAGAAACCTTAAGGCAGATTTGGTAATTAAAGAGCATGCATTAAATCCAAATATATCACTACATGACAGCTTTACTTGCTGCTAAATATGATGCACTTGGTAACAATCTGGAGTACAACTTCATCCTGACTGTATCTCTTTCACAAATCCTTGAAATCCAAACTCAAGGCTGATTTGCCCTTGGACTTTTGAACTTCAAGGTCCAAGGTACCTAAATGCTTAATCCTTTTCTCTGAGGTTAGAAGGAAATCAAGGGCACTATTTTGCAGGTATCACTGGTCAGTACAAATGATCCATGTTTTTATCTAGTTCTCTAGTCAGGATTGTCCACAGTTACAGAAGATGACTGAAACAGACAACCACAGCTCCAGTATTATTACCAGATAAACAGCACAACACAAGCTCAACCTTTTCCCTTAACTCCTTTGAAAAAAATAAAGAAAACAAGCAGGGAACAGGTGAAAAAAACTGACCTAAGGTCAGTGAAGGTGACAGAAGCTCTGTGGATAAAGCTGGCCAAGTGTAAGGTCCTGCACCTGGGTTCGTGCAATCCCAAGCACAACTCCAGGCTGGGTGGGGAATGGCTGAGGGCAGTCCTGAGGAAAAGGACCTGGGGGTCTGGGTTGAGGAAAAGGACCTGGGGGTTTGGGGTGATGAAAAGCTCAAGATGAGGCTGCAGTGTGAGTGCAGCCCGGACAGCAACTGTGTGCTGGGCTGCAGCAAGGGCAGTGTGGGCAGCAGGGCAAGGGAGGGGATTCTGCCCCTTTGCTCTGCTCTCCTCAGTCCCCAGCTGCAGTCCTGGGTGCAGTTCTGGAGCCCCCAGCACAGGAAGGACATGGAAGCATTGGAACAGGTCCAGAGGAGGCAATGAAGATGCTGAGAGGGCTGCAGCAGCTCTGCTGTAAGGACAGGCTGAGAGAGTTGGGGCTCTGCAGCCTGGAGAAGAGAAGGCTTCCAAGAGACCGTAGAGTAGCCTTGCAGGATCTGAAGGGGGCTACAGGAGGGTTGGGGAGGGACTATTGACAAGGGCTTGCAATGACAGGACAAGGGGCAGTGGGTTTGAAGTGGCAGAGGGGAGATTAAAAGTGGATGTTAGGAGGAAGTTGTTTGCAGTGAGGGTGGTGACACACTGGCACAGGTTGCCCAGGGAGGTTGTGGCTGCTCCCTGCCTGGAGGTGTTCAAGGCCAGGTTGGATGAAGCCTTGAGTGACCTGTATTAGTGGGAGGTGTCCCTGCCTATGGTAGGGGGTTGGAACTGGATGAGCTTTGAGGTCCTTTCCATCCTAAACCATTTTCTGATTCTCTGAATCTTGGAATCTCGGATTCTCTGATTCTATTTCTGCTTCCTGTGCTGACAGGAGTTAGATGAGCAGTTTGTTACTCCCAGGGCTCCCCAGCTGTTGGGTAGATCATCACTGAGTCTCAGGAGAGCAGCGACAGCACTGCCGCAGAGCTACAACCAGCATCAAGCCCCATGCAGGGTTCTCCTGACTGAACTGCATCCTCACCCCTGTGCGGAGGAGGGAGCAGTGCTGTTTACTTCTTCCTCCTGTCAGGATCTAGCAGAGTTCCCAGGGAAAGATGAACTTTCAGATTTGTCCACACTTTCGTTTTTAATGGGTCCAAAAAGAACAGAGGTGGGCAGTTCTTAAACACTAGACACTAATATAAACCTCCCTAGGCAAACCAGGGTAGAGACCTGATGCACTTTACAAGCTGTAAATGCTGCTTTTATTAGCCATTTACAGGCCACTTTTCCCAATGCAGCTTTAATATTAAACAATAAAGCTCACAGCACACTTAGAAAGAAAAACAGACTCTCATTTACTCCTGAATTAAAAGTGTGGCATCTCCACAGCACATGAAATCTGCAGAAATAAGATCATTCAATTCAGGCTGCCTATCTTTCATGCTCAATGCCCCACACAGTGCATAGTGTGCAGTGGAAAAGGAAGAAAGAAAATATTTGTAGGCCGCTGGAAACAGCTGTAATGGACTTTTGGAAGGTGTTGAGGAGCTCTGCTACCCACATCAGTATGCACACAGACTTCAAGGAAGCATGTCCTTGTGGTTATGGGTATTTATCATTTATAATCTGATACATCAGATGCCTCCTGGAAGATAAGGCCTGGCTATAAAGTGACTGCATGCAAAATACATGCACTTTACATGCAAAATAACAGGATTGGTTTGTTGTCTTTTTTTTTTTTTTCCCTAAGGGTTTTTTGAGTCAGAATAGGGAAGAGAAGTAGTGCTATCCATCTCTGGAATCATTCCAAATCCAGATACTGTCCTGTGCAATCTGCTCTA
>VWYK01008909.1:0-13978 GCA_013399775.1 Semnornis frantzii | reverse complement strand
CTGTGTGACCTGAACTAGATTGTATGGTTTTGGTGTGGCAGGGGGGTTGGGCTTGATGATCCCTTTGGGTCCCTTCCAACCCCTGACATCCTGTGATCCTGTTTTTGAGATTTCTGGGCCCATATAGTTAAAAAGTTGTCTTATAACATATTTAACAAACCTGCAGCCTTCCATTAGAACATCATTTGATCTTCTCCAGGAGTTTGGGAGAAATGTGCCCTTCATTTTCAGTTGCATACAGAAGCAGAAGAATTCTTCATGCCCCGTGGGAGATGGTCAGCACCAGCTAACTTCAGCTAACAAGCAGCAGAAGAAATATTTTAATAACCCATGTTCCTTGTTGCTTCTACTACCTTTGCCATGACAGAAGATGTTGTGGGTGTTTTTTTTTTCCTTTTTTTGCTATGCAAAGCCAGCATCCTGAAAAGGGAATGATGCATATTAGTGCTACCAAACTTACTGTTTTTTTCTGCTTGAAAAGCTTGGAAATTACATTCACAGAATTTAGCTTGATAGAGCTTGGAATGGCAGGATTAGAAAGCTCCATTTTTTGATGGTAAGATAAGCATTTTCAATGACATGTGCTTTAAAATATCTGTCATCTTCTAGTTCTCTGTGGTTTCAAAGCACTTGGAGCATTGGATATCAACAGGACTTAGATTTTCAGATGACCCCCATCCTGTCTTTCATTGTGGCACTTGGCTCTTGGAGTAGTTTGCCCAGGCTCAGGCAGAGAAACAAGTTGTGCAGGGAAACAATAATGGATGCAACAAGTGTCTAGAAGAGATTTGTCACATTTTTCTCCCCTTCACCTCTGTCTAGGTGAAAGCAAGGTACACAAAACCATGTAAAAGACAAGTTTCTTTACGTGCAGTTTCCCATTTTGAAACCCATTCTTAATCCATGGAGCTCTTCCATAATGCAGGTCTTTCTCAGTGTGGGTCACAGATTGCATTTGATTCCTTTACAAGCCTTACACAACTCCATCAACCTCAAACTGTGAGATGGAGAAGTCACAGATTCAGACTGGATTGAGTTGGAAGGCACTTTGGAAGCTTATCTTGTCCAACCCCGCTGCATTCCGCAGGGACACCTCCAACTACGTCAGGCTGCCCAGGGTCACATCAAGTCTGATCTTGAATGTCTCCAGGGATGGAGCCTCAACCACATACCTGGGCAGCCTGTTCCAGTATTTTACTGCTCTCATTGTGGAGAACTTCCTCCTAATGTCCAACCTAAATCTACCCTTCTCCACTCTGAGATACTCTTTGGTATCAAAACTGGCTGCTGAACTTCCTTCCCATCCTATTCATTCCTGCCTTCGCATCACAACTCCCCATCTTTGTAGGGTAGAGACCTTCTGCTGTTTTCTTTCTTTTGTGGACTGTCTCCATGAGGTGACTCGCAGTACAGCCCCCAGGCTGTCTCCAAACAAGTGAGGGGACACTGAACAGCAGCACCCAGTCAGGAACAACCAGTGGGGGCATAGAGAGTGGAGACAGTCTTCAACCAGAGGAAGTGCATCAAGAAAGGCATCGTGGAACACAGAACTGTGTTCTCTCTTTTTAGGGTTCTTCTGCTGCTTTTTGATTTCTGCAACTCACAGGTTACACACAGACATAGCAGGCTCTGAAATTACAGGATGCCTTAGCTTACACTCAGTTTTCAGAGAAACTTGGATCTCATATTCTGACAGTTGGCTGGGATTATTGCAGCTCAACATCTTCACAGTGCCTGCCTTCATCTCAAGCTATTCTACTGCCCAGTCGTTACACCACTCACCTTTCATTGGGTTTGTGCCTGTGACCAAATGCTTGCTTCATATCAGGATTTACACTTTCCAATGTCATGGTCACTACTTTTGACTGTCTGTTTGTTTAAAATGTGCTGGACTTGATTTTCAGAGAGGTTGAAATGGAGAGCAGAAGCAATGTTTGTTGAGCCCTTGAGGAAAAGGAAGCCTCACATGCAATACATGGCATCTCTGAAGAAGCCTGCTGAGTTCATCTTGAGGGGCTGTTTTCTCCTTCTGTTTGTGACTGCTGCCCATCCCCATAATTTCTTGTCCTTGTTATTCAAGGATGAGCACAGAGAGAGTGTAAAGGGAAATAAGCATAACTGTGGACCTAATTTTTTTTACAGGTGGTTGCAGATGCTTGAAGCAGGGGCACCACTGATACAGTCACATTCATTTTGTCAAAACCAGAAGAAATAAACTCCAGAAGTAACATACAAAAAAATAATGTCTGCAGTAGGATGCTGTGTCTTCCCTGTCACATTGTCAGCTCCCTGAGTTGTCCATCAGCCATGTCTTGTGTTTCTAACAAAGATTTGGGAACAGTGCAGCATGTCCATGGAGGAGTGGCAGCAGCCAAAGGGAGGCTTCTCACAACCTGCTTCTGCCTCTCCTGCTGACCTGGCCCCACTCAAGCCTAGTGTTACACAGGGTCCAGTCCTGGGTAAATAGCCTCTAATTTTTCTTTCTCTTCTTTTGTTCTTTTTCTCATTGCTTGCTTCTGCTCCTCATCTCCTTCCTACCTTCTGGAATCCTTATGCTGATTTCTCACTCGAGTTAACTTCCTTTTCCCCTTCCTGTATATCATTGCTTCATATTCTCTCTCTTTTCAGCTCTCCATGGAAGATACGACCTCCATCCTTCCCAAGCTGAAACGCAACTCCAATGCTTATGGGATTGGGGCTTTGGCTAAATCATCTTTCTCTGGTGAGGTCCTAAAAATTTGGGTTTATCTTTGGCAGCTTTTCTCCACAGGCCTTTGTGCTTCTTCCTGCACCTCTCTGCTGTCCCAATTGCTCCTTTCTGACTCATTTTTGAGGCCTTAGAGGTGTCTCCACCACCATGATTCTAGACAGAGCAATCTCTTAGCTATCGCCTTTCAAAGAACAGATTTGTTTTGTTCCTGTTGGTTTCTCGCCACGCACTCAAGCTCAGTTGCTTCCCCTCAGACAGTCTTTGAGTTTAACCTCATTTTCTATTTCTTAGTTTGTTCACTTCCAGGCTTCATCTTTCATGCCCAATACTGCCCTAAATGGATTCTAGGCAAGGAAGGGAATATTTGGGGTTTTCCTTTTTTCCCCTTTCCCTGAGTCCCGAGGAGAAATGGAGAAACTCTCCTGGAAAGTGAGAGAGTGAAAGGTGGGAGAGACTCAACCCCAGCCCTGAACCCTGTCAGGAAAGTGGGGGAGAAGCTCCTCTTCCAAGAGAGGTAAAGAGCAGGGCACAGCGCCCCAGAGCTGTATAATAGCCCCTCCTTGTTTTCTGATGTCTGGCCCCTTAGGGATATCTCGCAGCATGAAGGACCATGTCACGAAGCCGACGGCCATGGGCCAGGGCCGCGTGGCTCACATGATCGAGTGGCAAGGCTGGGGCAAAGGCAGCAGCCAGCAGCAGCAGCACACCCACGAGGCTGCCCGCAAGGACGCCGACGCCTACTCCGACCTGAGCGACGGCGAGAAGGAGGCTCGCTTCCTTGCAGGTAGCACCAGCCTGTGCCCACCTAGGCTGGGCTGCCTGGCCTGTCCCAGGGCAGAATTCCCAAGGGACCGAAGTGCAGGAACCTGGAAAACACACTCGGGAGAGCCTGTGGGCGGTTCAGATGGGCAAAGAAGAGGGAGGCTGTAGTTGGAGTATGTGATGGTTTGGGAGTTCCCCGCCCCCCCACACTTTGTAAAATGACCCAGACTAGACTCAACCAGCTGCAAGTTAAGGACTGAAGCTATATTTACAGCTTAGCACAATGTACAAGCAGAGATACACACAATAAACAAGAAGAGTTACAGAAATATACAAGTTAAAGGTAATACAGAAATGCAGTCCCCCTCCTAGAAATCAGAGTCCCCAGGAGGGGCTCCCTTCCACCTTCTTTCCACCCCTCTACCTTACCCCAGGGTCTGGCTTAGGTGCAAGGTGAGTTTGGAGGATGGGCCCGGGGGGTTAGAAGCCATGTGGTTAGTTAGGTTACTCAGCAGAAAGGAGAAGACACACCGGCTCCCAGAGAGAGACTCAAAGACTCTCTATCTATGTGTTCTTGTTCTTAAACATCTCAGCAAACCTATGAGTGAAGCAGACATCATCAGCATTTGCTTTTCACAGCCTATAATACAATTTTCTTCATAAAAATATTCCAATTAGCCTCAAACCAGCACAGAGTATCACTAGTGAAGAGGGTGAGGGCCAGTTGTGGGTGATGGCTGTTTCTGAGATAGGGTGAGAGTGGGACAGTATGACCAAAGATGAGGTTAAAGAGGGTGGTAATGGGTGGAGACTTTTCCACACAGCCTTCCTTCCCCTTCCTCTCTCCTTTGGCACAGGAGTGATGGAGCAATTTGCTATTTCTGAGGCAACTCTCATGGCCTGGTCCTCCATGGATGGTGAAGATGTGAGTGTAAACTCAAATCAGGAGAACCCAGTAGGCAACTACTCTGAGAACTATCAGGAGCTAATGGAAAGCCAAGGTGAGCTCCAGTGCCTCCTGCTAATCTTGAAACATCCCCTTCCTATGCTGGTTATCATGTTGCTTTCTTTCCCTTTATCCTGTTTTATTTTATAGTCTTAATTTTCTGGGATTGGGATCTAGCAGAGGAATTGCTTACTGGTGGAGCTGTCCAAGAACCTAACCTTAGCAGGGAGGCTCCAAAGCTCAGCTCTTTTGCCTTTTTGGGGCACAGCTGTGAAAAGCTGCCAGCTCTTGCAGTCAGTAGTGGGTGTGATCAAGGTCATCACCTATTGCCTAGAACTGACTTTTCTGTTCACCTTCGTCCCCTGCAGAGGCTGTCTGTGCCCCGTGCAGCACGGTGCCACGCAGAGGCACACAGGCTGCTTGAAGGAGCCAGCCTGGCCTGGAGAGTGCTGACTGTGTGTTGTTTCCTTCCTGTCCTTGCAGAGCACATGGCCCAGACGCAGTACGACAGCTGGCCTCACTCCTACGTTTCACAGGGCATGTACTGCTTAGGTTCCTCTGATGCCTGGGAGACCAGTGACCAGTCCCTCATCGCTTCCCCAGCAACTGGCTCCTACTTAGGCCAGAATTTTGATGAGTCCCAGACAAACCTTCAGGAAAGCATTTTGATTCAGAGCAGCCTTCTCCAGCAGCAGCAGCTGCAGCAACAGCAACAGGAGCAGAACTTCATCCAGAGCACAGGCCTGGTTCATGTGTGGCCCCTGCAGACTGCTCAGGGTGGCCATGGGGCTGAATCCAGCACATACATGGAGGACCACATTGAGGATGAAGGGAACCCACGGCTGGAGAAGGCTCCTCTCCTGAACAAGAAGCCCTCTCCAGAGGAGGATGATGCGCTGTGCCGGGACCTGGAATCGCTGTCTCCTCGGGAGGAGGTGGAACACGCCGCGCTGAGCCGCAAGGTCTCAGATGTCACCTCCTCCGGGGTGCAGTCGTTCGACGAGGAAGAGGGAGAAACAAACAACTGATGCTTTCTGTGACGTTCTCATCGCTGCTGGACCGAGAGAGGGGTGGCAAGGAATGAAATTACAGGGATTCTTCTCTCCAGCTCCCCATACCTGTGAGCAGACACACCTTCCATTCCTGACCTGTAATGATGTTTTTTTAAGCAAGAGGGAAATCTCAAAGTAACTGACCCGTGAAGACCTCTTCCTCTCCAACACAGACAGATACTCTTGATTTGCGTTGCTCTGGGCAATACCTGTGAGGTGCTTTGAGAGATCTGGATTGGTAAATAATTTCTAAATCTTTTTAATCCAAAGTCTTGGCTGTGGATACAGAATCTGCTGGTACTGGGGACATAGCTGATAGGACAGGCCTAGTACAGGGAGCAGCTCTGTGATCAGAAATCCATTCTGGCAAGAATGGACATGGCTCTGTGGATGTGGCCCCCTTTGATAGAGTATCTGAATATAAACTGGTTTGAAATGAAGATGGGGCTCTGCAAATACAGATTGCACTAATGTTGCATTGTGGCTGGTACGGAGGGTAAGGCTGTATTTGATACAGACTGCACTGAGATGAGAGGTTTGCTGTGTAAGCACATCCTCAACAGCACCTTGCTATGACCCTGTGGTGTCCATGGGTACAAATGGCACTCCACTGGCACAGGCTGTGCTGTGGCACAGGTGGTGTGGCTCTGTGGGCCACAGAACGGACACAGATAGGAATCTAACCCTGCTCTCAGACAGTCATGTTCTAGTTTCTTTCTAATCTTTCATTTATTTGTTTCTCTCTTTGACATTTCTGCCTTCCCAGGAGCTGGCAAGAGCAGTGTGTCCTTTTGGCACTGAGCACCAGATGCCAGTGGAAAGGACGTTCTCAGCTGCAGGGACAGTCATAACAAGCTGACTCTTGTAAGGGGCTTGGTGCTGCTGCCGTGTCCTTTTATCTTTCCCCTCGCCAGCAGTATGAGGAGACCCTGAGAGCAGGCAGCAGATCCAGCAACAGTGTTTACAGCTATGAGATCACAGATATGCAGTTTACATTGGAGTTTTCAGTTGTTGCTTTTTTTAAACCTTTTTCTATTGCTGGGTTCCTGACAAAGCAGTTAGTAGTGGCAAAGGCCTGTACTCTATCCATGACTCACATACTGCACCCTTCCCGTTTCTGCTGCTCCTTCTGCAGTGCCAAATGTAGCTGGAGGAAAAGGAGTGAAAGGATGTCTTTTCCTATTTATTTCTTCTTCCTGCCTATGTTTTCTTCTTTTGTTTCCCTACCCCCAGGCAATGTAAATAATGCACAGTACTTGGTCTGTTTGTTCTTCCCTCCCATCTCTTTTTTTAGGAGTGGAGAAAGCTGATTTCAGGAGCTTTCCCAATTTGTACGGGTTCCTTTTTTTGTGTGTGTTAACAAAATATGGCTCCCTGACTAGGGAGAACTCAGTCTCTTGCAATTCCACACCATGTTTCTACACACCTCCTCTTGGTCAGGGAGAGAAGGGCTTTTTCCCAGGCTTTCACCAGAAAATAAACAGGGGCAAGGACAAAATAGAAAAATTGTAGGAGGCTGTTGATTTTGCTGGAAGACTGAATGGAAGCAGCAGAGAGAACCCAAGTGCTGAGTTTGGACTGTGGTGTCTCTTGTGAGGAGGCATCAGCAAAGCATGGGTTTAGACCAGATGCTGCATCTGATGACCTAAAGAGTGGAATTTGCCTGGACATCCATACTGTCTTAGGGGCAGCTCTTTCTTACTCTGGCTCAGATCTACTCTGTTTCATTCATGATAATATTTATTTCTTCCTTGCCTCCTTTTCAGGCTTGGTGTAGTTTTGGATGACAGGGTCCTACATGCTCCTTTCCTGATTCAGGTTTAGTCCCAGCGTATTTGCAGGGAAGAAAGTCTGAGGAGAGTAAAATGTGACTGTAGTGGTGTCAGCAAGTGTCAGAGTTCAGACAGCTCCTGGAGAGCACAGCAGAAGCTGTCCAGGAATTATGAAACATGTGAATGGGACTCTCAGGTAGAACTTTCCCCGTCTGACTTTCTCCCCCTTACACAGGCAGCTGCATGAAGAGAGTCTCCTCTGTGGATGTCCAGGTCTTTCCAGACAAGGCCACTTCAGGTGGATCTGTCTTCCCTCTCCACTGAACCTCTAAAGGAAAGACCTATTGGATGTTTAAGTAAGAGTTATAATTTAGTGTAGGTAAGAGAGGAAAGTTTGTGTGCCCACCATTTTTTACCCATTTGTTGGCCTTGCTTACATATCTCCAAGGAGGCAGCTCTTTTCCTGAGTGATGACCTTTCAATATCTCTTTAAAGATGTTTACACATTCAGGTGCTAACCCCACCTGGGCAGGAGGATTCGATAAAGATGATCTTCTAGAGTTCTTGTAGGGTCAGTGTTAGCTTGATGTCCTGAACTGGTTTGGGTCTAGCTGTGGAGCAGGACCGAGGAAATCATAGTAGCCAGAACAGGGCAAGTGTTAAGAGCACCTCAGCAGATGACAGATGAGAAAGTGTTCACCTTTCCTTACTGCTTTTTAAGAAAGCCTTCAGGGAAACAAAAATGGTCAGGTCTGTTCCTTTGTGGGAGAAGATTTGATTGGCTTGTTGCTTTGATTTCTCCAAACCATTTTGTTCCCATGTGCCTCTCCAGGACCAATCTGGATGTTGATGGTAACTTTCAGAGTAGCTTCTAAGGATCCCTCTGTGTTGTTTGCAGGACTGGGACAGGTGAGTCAGCTTGTGCAGGGCTTCTTTCTGTTTTAATGTGTGTGTGGTACACTTAGTGAGCTGTCTGATGGGTGTGTGAAGGTTGCACAAGGCAGTGACAGGGTATTATCTACATGGGAAAAACCTCAGTTCTGTAGAGTTCAATAGGAAGAGCAAACCTCTCTGCAGGGTTTGTAACCCCTCTGCAATGAGATAGAGAATTACACCTGCTGTATAATTCTACAGCTTGATCTCTAGAAACCTGTAAATAGATTCTTGTTCTCTGTGAATTCAGACTGGTTTGAGCACTGGACTCTATAAAGACTTTCAAGCACACTAAATTCAGTAAGTTTTTTCTTTTTTCATTCACTTTCTGTGAATAATAAAATGTCAACCTTTTTCTGAAAAAAAAAAAAAATATTCAATGACCTCTCCACAATCCAAATGAGAAATGTGTCCACACTGACCAGGAGTTTGACTGGAAAGAGCAAATCTGCCCAGCCATTCCTGAGACCTGAGTGAGCATTCATAAGCTGAACTGGAAAGGCAGTTTGAATCTCTTTGGAAATGGAAAATGGTTTGTGGAACCATTTTTGGTTTGTGGAGCCTTTTCTTATGGGACTGGCTTGCTGCTTGTGTGCATCCAGTATCAGAGAGAGAGACCTGGAGTCCTCTGTATTTCCCAGAAAAGCTATCATGATATAGCTGCACCTATCCAAGCATATGGAAGGCACAGGTGCTCTGTGAGCAAAATTTGGCCTCCAGCTCATTTATCCTGGTGAGGAGAGACTAATTGGAGAGAGTCCAGCCAAACACTCAGAGCTCAAATTGGATTTGTAAGGCTGAAAATATGGAGAAAAGATCAGTATCCCTCAGCTGCAGTTACTAAGAAACTGAGCCCTACTCTTCATTTACACAATCTCTCTGTAAAGCAGAGCTGCACTGCACAAACATCTTGAAGCAGTGGAGGTAGAAGATTCCCATCTTTCTCCCCAGCCTTTGTCTTCAGCAGTAACTTGGTGAAATTAATGGTGCTGAACATGAAGGAAATCTTAAACACAAGTGACCCTAATTGAAAAAGAACTCAGATTCCATTGCAAGAAAATCCTCCCTTGTTCCCCTTCCCATGACTGTTGGTTTCTGAGCAGTCACAGTTTCCTAAGTTCTTCTGCATCAGTCTTCTTTCTTTACAAGCCTTACAAGTTCTCTTCAACTCCATCAACCTCAGGTTCTGAGATTAAGTCACAGATTCAGACTGGATTGAGTTGGAAGGGACCCTGAAAGGTCACTTTGTCCACCCCCCCTGCACTCAGCAGGGACACCTCCAACTAAATGAAGCTGCCCAGGACCACATCCAGTCTGATCTTGAATGTCTTCGGGCACGAGGCCTCAACCACATCCCTGGGCAGCCTGTTCCAGTATTTCACCACTCTCATTGCACAGAACTTACTCCTGATGTCCAACCTGAATCTACCCTGCTCCAGTTTCAAACCATTGCCTCTCATCCTGTCACCGCAGGCCCTTCTAAACAGTCCCTCCCCAGTCTTCCTGTAGGTCTCTGCAGATACTGAAATGCAGCTCTAAGGTCTCCTTGGTCCCCTCTCTTCTCCAGGTTGAACAGCCCCAGTTCCCTCAGCCTATCCTCATAGCAGATTCTCCAGCCCTCTAATCACCTTCATGGCCTCCTGTGGATGCTCTCCAGCGGATCCATGTCCTTCTTGTGTTGGAGACCCCAGAGCTGGACACAGTACTCCAGGTGAGGTCTCACCAGAGCAGAGGAGCAGAATCACCCCTCCCAACGTGCTGGCCATGCTGCTTTTGATGCAGCCCAGGATGCTTCTTTCAGTTTCTGTGCCTCTAAATCTTTTGGGAAGCTGCTGAAAAGTCATCCTCTTGCTTTTCCCCCTTAAAAACTGTACCCTCACCTTTCGTGGTTGGCTCGTTACAGAGAACAGCCTGTTCCTCTGAGCTGTGCCTCTAGGCTGATCAAATGGAGCTGCTGTGAAGGAGACAACCCTCTGCCCTGACTGTGCTCACCTCCCACAGTGCTTGTGCAGGTGCTGACGCAGAGCTAACCCCACTGCCAGCCAGTTTGGGTTTACTTTAGCGTGGAAGTGAAGAGTTGTGAGCACTGTTGTCAGCAGTTGAGCTTTGCATCAGCTTAGGGAGACTGGGAAAGTGCACTTTGAGCTGCTGTGCTGCCACCCTTCTGGGACCACCAGCTGTATTCTTGTAGTGCCCAAGATGCCAGTACTCCTCTGGCTGCTCAGGAACTGGACCCTTTGGAAACTAACTGAGTCTCCTACCAAAATAAGGTTTCAGTGGGATCAGCTTCTTGCATTGATTCATGTGCTGAGGCAGGCATCACTGCAGGCTGGTGAAATGTGCAGATGGTCAGGTTGAGTATTTATTTGGTCATACAAAGAACTTAACTTGGCTTAAGCTGATCATGAATATCTGAGAAGAGTAAGCCCAGCTGGGGTACCAGGGAGTGCATATTCATTCCCCTCTTCCTTCCCTGCTGTTTACCTTAGGATTTCTAATATTCTGTTACTCGATGTGGTTTTTGTTCTTATCTGATGCCCTGTTACTGCCCTCGCTGCTCCCTCCCCATCCACAGGCTCCTTGAGATAAACCCTTGCAATTGCACAGGACGTGAGTAATGAAGCTCTTGGTAAATGTGTGGAATTAATAAATTAACATGGACAAATCTCATGTGCACTCAATGATTAGACTCCATGGCAGCTAAAGTCTTCTGTAATTGCAAGAGGCAAAGGATTGCACAGAAATGAAGCCGTTGGAGATGAGGATGCTGCGTCATTATCTGTCATTATCTGTCATTTAGCTGTGTTATTCAGTCTAGTGTGAGATGCAGAATGGTGCTTCACACACCTGGGCTGAGGCAGTGCATGATGTCCTGTGTGCAACCACAGCTGAGAAACACTAGTTGTAGACCCAGAGAAGAGAACTGTTTCCTCTTTCTGATAGAGGCATGGTGGTGAGGCAAGGTTGTGTGCAACAGTAAGGCTTGTGTACAGCTCTGTGTGCTCTGTGCAATAGCAAGGAGAAGTTTGGTCAGAGAGGGGAAGACATTGAGAGAAGGACTTGGGGAAAAGACCAAGGGCAGCTTGATGGCAGATGGTTACCCAGCACAGGGAGGAAGCTGCATGGCAGACACCAGGCAGAATGGACTCAGGTAGAGAACTGCTACACAAGCAAGAACTGGTGCAGCTTCTGGGACTCCTCAGCTCGAGCCACGTTCCTTTCTGTGGGACAGTGACTGCAGAGAGACTTCCCTGAATCCAGGCACCCACTGGCTCCTTTTTCATCTTTGGAAACCAGTTCACAATGTGTTTAATTTTTCAAAGGAGTAATGTCACAAATGCACCACATAAGAACTTAGTCATTGTCCAAACAAAGTTGATGTGAATTCTGTTCTCCTTGGAACCCCCCAAAACCTAAATTTAGCTCAGTTTCCCTTAACTTCTGTATGGGGAATTGTCTAGAAGCACGATCAGATTGAAATAAATCTAAGTGCTGTAGAGAGCAGAGCAATGTTAGCATAGTCTAAGCTCTTCCTTCCTATTTCTCCCAGATGGAATTTCCCCTGTTCTTTGTTCAGACAATTCTAAACAGTCTGGCACTGACCCTAACCTAACTGTTGGACTTTTTTCCAAAAGAAAGGAAATGAATACCCGCCCCCCCCCCCCAATTCCAATCAGCAGTTAGTGCTGATAAGAGTTTAATCTTTGATTCTCCTCCCCTGTAGCCATCTGACTGGGAAAGGCAACTGTGCTGTGGCTCCAGGCAAGAAAAAACACAAAGGGACAGTGTGAGTAAAACAGAGCCTGTTGGAGCAAGATGTGCAGGTAGGGCATCCTGCAGGCCTTAAAGTCTCAGGCATGAATAGAAGCTGTAAAGTCAGTGTCAGGTGCCTCTTTATTATAGACTTTTCCAAGGGTAAGTGGTAGTGAAGCTGCATAGGAGCCAGAAGGAAGCAGCTGGACATCTGTGCTGGATCAGGGTCTCTTGTCTCAGAACATGCCATGGAGCCTGGGCAAGGCTGTTGGGAGCTCTCTCAGCAGCACAGCCACCTTCATGCACTGACTGGGGCAGGGATGAGGACAAATGGTTATCAACAAATGGCTATGGGAGACCTGCAGGTGGAACACCAGGGTGTGTTTGCATCCTTGCACTGACAGCTTTACTCAGCACAGGGAACAGTGTTACCTTCTCCCATGGTACAAGAAGCTCTGTGATTGCCAGTGTTGGTCTGCACAAAAGAGCAGAAGTAAGTGATGTGTTTTCCTTGTGCACATACTTACTGTTGGGAGAGGACAACATTCAGTCAGGCTGTGACTGTCTGTTTGCTAAGACTGTACAGACTCAGTGCAGAGGTCACTGAATCAGAGAATGGCTTGGGTTGGAAGGAATCAAGATCATCTAGTTCCAACCTCTCTGGCATGGGCAAGACTTACTTACTTACCTACTGCTTAGTCTTCTAGGAAGAGAGAGGTTGCAGTGTTCTGTGGAAGGAATGCTGCTGAGGATCTTCCTCATCTCCTTTGGCTGGGGACATTTTAGATGCCCTCTTAAGCCTAGTCTTGAATTTTGTTTTCCCAAAAGGGATCAAATGTCCAGGGTAACAAGACTAAAACACCTCCAAAGTCTTTTTCTCCCTTATGGAGACAAGCTTGTGCACCCACCGAGTTTTACTTCTGATTAAGATAAAGGCATCTAGTCCAGATTCACTGGAGCCATTTTCATTGGGCATGAAATCTAGTGTTAAGAACCCTCTCCCAGAGCTCTGCTAAGTTCCCATGAGGCGAGTCCAGGTGAACCTTTCTTTTCAGGTACTGCATGTGTGAGCAATGTACCAAGCCAAAAGCTCGTTTGCAGGTGTGTATTATTCTTTGGCTTCATTTTTTTTCTCCTTCTCTAATTTGTGGATGTTGTGCATGACTGGAGGTCTCTGGGAATCCCTACACTATAAAATTAAGGCTCAACAATAATTTTACAGGGAATAGGATTTCTCTTTTTTTCAGCTCTTTTTAGAAATAGGAGGGTAGGGACTGAGGACTGGGGAGGTACAAGGGCGGTAGCTGGGGCTCTGAGGGGTGGCATGCAGAATGGGTGCCTGAATCATGTTTAAAAGTTATTAAGGGCTTGGGTCTTCAAATGTTGAATTCTCAGTATCTGAAACTGCTTTAGCATCAGCCTACGGGGCAAGGCAGGTTGCCCCAAGGCAGTTTCAAGGAGCTGCCTGCAGGCCTGCATGCTTCTTTCTGCAGGGGAGAGGCTGCATGCTGTGCTCTTGCAGGCTGCTATTTACAGAGGTGTTTGATATTTGGGAGGAGAGTAGGTGAGTGGAAGTAAAACCAAAAAGGGAAGGAGACCCACTACTGAGAGCTTTCATCCTTACCTTGTCCCACACTAGCCCTTGATAACTAAAAGGAGTCTGATTTGCCTTTGGTCTTCCAGCTCCAAAACATGTTTGCCTGAAGATTTTTGTTGGCTGTGTTCGCATGTTTTGATACTGTGACTGTGAGATAACAGCCTGTGCCTGTGCCAGTGCCTGTGCAGTGCCAGCACACACACACGGACACAGGGCACGGGCCCCGGGACGTCCCTGCGGCACGCTGCGCCTCCGTGCCTGCCCGTGGCAGCAGCCACAGGGAAGGAGGGGAGGCAGCTCCAAACAGCATGTACAGTCCTGTATGGAGTTGTTATTAAACAGATGTGCTCTTGCCAGCCTGGCTGCTCAAAGCGTTTTCTTTCCGTGGGGCTGCTTCCAGGGGAGCTGCGTCCGAAAAAGGAGCCTCTGAAGATCGTAGAATCACAGAATGGT